>JARQOC010000007.1:98659845-98714225 GCA_033576535.1 Allobates femoralis
ATGTATCACTTTCTGCCGGCGATGTCCAAGCAACATCACCGGCAGAATGTGATCATTTGTGCTGTGCAGAGGGATGGTGAAGCATCTCTCTGGATAGTACAAGTGATTGGACACTGCAGTGCTGATATGCCCTAAGGGGCAGTGTAAAATAAAATAAAAGTAAAAAAATAAAATATGAAAAAATTTTATATACATAGGTTCAAATCACCCTCTTTTGCCCCATTGCAAATAAAACTTAATAAAAAATACACACATATTTGGTATCGCCGCGTTCAGAAATGCCCGATCTATTAGAATATAAAATCAATTAATCAGAACTGTAAACTGCGTAACAGAGAAAAAAATCCAAACACCAAAATTATGAGTTGTTTTTGGTCGCCGCAACATTGCAATAAAATGCAATAACAGGCAATCAAAACATTACATAATAGAAACGTCAGCTCAGGGCGCAAAAAAATAAGCCGTCCTAGCCTCAGATCCCGAAACATGAGAACACTACAGGGCGCGGGAAATGCCGACAAAAGCGCAATACCGACATGTCAGTGTTACCATATAGTACTGACCCCAGACATCATACCGACACCTCAGTGTTACCATATAGAACTGACCCCAGACATCATACCGACACCTCAGTGTTACCATATAGTACTGACCCCAGACATCATACCGACACCTCAGTGTTACCATATAGTACTGACCCCAGACATCATACCGACACGTCAGTGTTACCATATAGTACTGACCCGAGGCATCATACCGACACCTCAGTGTTACCATATAGTACTGACCCCAGACATCATACCGACATGTCAGTGTTACCATATAGTACTGACCTGAGACATCATACCGACACCTCAGTGTTACCATATAGTACTGACCCCAGACATCATACCGACACATCAGTGTTATCATATAGTACTGACCCCAGGCATCATACCGACATGTCAGTGTTATCATATAGTACTGACCTGAGACATCATGCCGACACGTCAGTGTTACCATATAGTACTGATTTGAGACATCATACCGACACGTCAGTGTTACCATATAGTACTGATTTGAGACATCATACCAACACGTCAGTGTTACCATATAGTACTGACCCGAGGCATCATACCGACACCTCAGTGTTACCATATACCATGTTTCCTCGAAAATAAGACACCGTCTTATATTCATTTTTGGTCTCAAAGATGTGCCATGTCTTATTTTCAGAGCCTCTCATCATCCCACTGCAGCCTCCCATCATCCCATTGCAGCCTCCCATCGTCCCCAGTACCCCATTGTAGCCTCCCATCGTCCCCATTACCCCATTGCAGCCTCCCATCGTCACCAGTACACCATTGCAGCCTCCCATCATCCCCATTACCCCACTGCTGCCTCCCATAGTCCCCATTACAGCCTCCCATTGTCCCCATTACCCCACTGCTGCCTCCCATTGTCCCTATTACAGCCTCCCATCATCCCCATTACCCTATTGCAGCCTCCCATCGTCCCCAGTACCCCATTGCAGCCTCCCATTGGAGTCTCCCATCGTCCCCAGTACCCCATTGCAGCCTCCCATCGTTCCCATTAGCACATTGCAGCTTCCCATCGTCCCCATTACCCCATTGCAGCCTCCTATCGTCCCCAGTACCCCATTGCAGCCTCCCATCATCCCCATTACCCCATTGCTGCCTCCCATTGTCCCCAGTACCCCATTGCAGCCTCCCATCATCCCCATTACCCCTCTGCTCTCTGCTGCCTCCCATTGTCCCCATTACAGCCTCCCATCGTCCCCATTACCCCACTGCTGCCTCCCATTGTCCCCATTACCCCATTGCAACCTCCCAGTACCATACAGTAGTGTACCTGCAAAAAAAAACAAAAAAGACACACACACACAAATCCATACCATACACACACGCACACACACACACACGCACACACACGCACACACACGCACACACACGCCACACACCACGCACACACACACACACACACACACACGCAAACTCATAGCCACACAAAAGCTGCTTCTTACCGGTTCTTTATCACTCCTCTGTGGTATTCTCCTGCTTCAGTAGAAAGCGAATCACAGTCCAGGATCCATGCTCCAATCACAGCGCAGGAACCGTGATCCAATCACAGCCCAGGTACCGCGAGCCAATCAGAGGCCATGCACTGACGTCAGCTTGCCTCGGATTGGCTCACGGTTCCTGCACTGTGATTAGCGCAGGGCTCCTGGGCAGTGATCGGTACACAGCTCCGGAGCGGTGATTGGCACTCGGCTCCTGGGCTGTGAGCAGTGCGGCTGATGGGACAATTTTGAAAAATATACATGTACGGCAGCTGAATGCAGCAGTGGGCACCGGATAGGCCACAGGTCCATGCCCCGTTCTTATGATCTGTGGCATGCTGATGAGCCAAAAACCAGGTATGCCTTATTTTCGGGGAGGAGGGGGGGGGAGGCCTTATATTTGTAGGCACATTGAACCCCCTAGCATGCCTTACTTTCAGGGGGCACCTAATTTTCGGGGAGACAGGGTAGTACTGACCCGAGACATCATACCGACACGTCAGTGTTATCATATAGTACTGACCCCAGACATCATACCGACACCTCAGTGTTACCATATAGTACTGACCCCAGACATCATATAGACACCTCAGGGTTACCATATAGTACTGACCCCAGACATCATACCGACACCTCAGTGTTGCCATATAGTACTGACCACAGACGTCATACCGACATGTCAGTGTTACCATATAGTACTGACCCCAGACATCATACCGACACCTCAGTGTTGCCATATAGTACTGACCACAGACGTCATACCGACACGTCAGTGTTACCATATAGTACTGACCCGAGGCATCATACTGACACCACAGTGTTACCATATAGTACTGACCCCAGCCATCATACCGACACGTCAGTGTTATCATATAGTACTGACCCGAGGCATCATACCGACACATCAGTGTTACCATATAGTACTGACCTCAGACATCATACCGACATGTCAGTGTTACCATATGGTACTGACCCCAGACATCATACCGACACGTCAGTGTTATCATATAGTACTGACCCGAGGCATCATACCGACACATCAGTGTTACCATATAGTACTGACTCGAGACTTAATACCGACACATCAGTGTTACCATATAGTACTGACCTCAGACATCATACCGACATGTCAGTGTTACCATATAGTACTGACCCCAGACATTATACCGACACGTCAGTGTTACCATATAGTACTGACCTGAGACATCATACCGACACGTCAGTGTTACCATATAGTACTGATTTGAGACATCATACCAACACGTCAGTGTTACCATATAGTACTGACCCGAGGCATCATACCGACACCTCAGTGTTACCATATACCATGTTTCCTCGAAAATAAGACACCGTCTTATATTCATTTTTGGTCTCAAAGATGTGCCATGTCTTATTTTCAGAGCCTCTCATCATCCCACTGCAGCCTCCCATCATCCCATTGCAGCCTCCCATCGTCCCCAGTACCCCATTGCAGCCTCCCATCGTCCCCATTACCCCATTGCAGCCTCCCATCGTCACCAGTACACCATTGCAGCCTCCCATCATCCCCATTACCCCACTGCTGCCTCCCATAGTCCCCATTACAGCCTCCCATCATCCCCATTACCCCACTGCTGCCTCCCATTGTCCCTATTACAGCCTCCCATCATCCCCATTACCCCATTGCAGCCTCCCATCGTCCCCAGTACCCCATTGCAGCCTCCCATTGGAGTCTCCCATCGTCCCCAGTACCCCATTGCAGCCTCCCATCGTTCCCATTACCACATTGCAGCTTCCCATTGTCCCCATTAACCCATTGCAGCCTCCCATCGTCCCCAGTACCCCATTGCAGCCTCCCATCATCCCCATTACCCCATTGCTGCCTCCCATTGTCCCCAGTACCCCATTGCAGCCTCCCATCATCCCCATTACCCCTCTGCTCTCTGCTGCCTCCCATTGTCCCCATTACAGCCTCCCATCGTCCCCATTACCCCACTGCTGCCTCCCATTGTCCCCATTACCCCATTGCAGCCTCCCATCTTCCCATTACCCCATTGCAACCTCCCAGTACCATACAGTAGTGTACCTGCAAAAAAAACAAAAAAGACACACACACACAAATCCATACCATTCACACACACACGCACACACACGCACACACACGCACACACACACACGACACACACACACACACACAAACTCATAGCCACACAAAAGCTGCTTCTTACCGGTTCTTTATCACTCCTCTGTGGTATTCTCCTGCTTCAGTGGAAAGCGAATCACAGTCCAGGATCCATGCTCCAATCACAGCGCAGGAACCGTGATCCAATCACAGCCCAGGTACCGCGAGCCAATCAGAGGCCATGCACTAACGTCAGCTTGCCTGGATTGGCTCACGGTTCCTGCACTGTGATTAGCGCAGGGCTCCTGGGCAGTGATCGGTACACAGTCGGAGCGGTGATTGGCACTCGGCTCCTGGGCTGTGAGCAGTGCGGCTGATGGGACAATTTTGAAAATATATACATGTTCGGCAGCTGAATGCAGCAGTGCGGCACGGATGGGCCACAGGTCCATGCCCGTTCTTATGATCTGTGGCATGCTGATGAGCCAAAAAACAGGTATGCCTTATTTTCGGGGGGGGGGGGAGGGAGGCCTTATATTTGCAGGCACATTGAACCCCCTAGCATGCCTTACTTTCAGGGCGGCACCTAATTTTGGGAGACAGGGTAGTACTGACCCGAGACATCATACCGACACGTCAGTGTTACCATATAGTACTGACCCAGACATCATACGACACCTCAGTGTTACCATATAGTACTGACCCCAGACATCATATAGACACCTCAGTGTTACCATATAGTACTGACCCCAGACATCATACCGACACCTCAGTGTTACCATATAGTACTGACCCCAGACGTTATACCGACACCTCAGTGTTACCATATAGTACTGACCCAGACATCATACCTGACACATCAGTGTTACCATATAGTACTGACCCCAGACATCATACCGACATGTCAGTGTTACCATATAGTACTGACCCCAGACATCATACCGACACGTCAGTGTTACCATATAGTACTGACCCGAGGACATCATACTGACACGACAGTGTTACCATATAGTACTGACCCCAGCATCATACTGACATGTCAGTGTTACCATATAGTACTGACCCCAGACATCTATACAACACCTCAGTGTTACCATATAGTACTGACCCAGACATCATACCGACATGTCAGTGTTACCATATAGTACTGACCCCAGACATCATACTGACACTCAGTGTTATCATATAGTACTGACCCCAGACATCATACCGACACATCAGTGTTACATATAGTACTGACCCCAGACATCATACCAACACCTCAGTGTTTATCCATATAGTACTGACCCAGACATTCATACGACACCTCAGTGTACATATAGTACTGACCCACAGACATCATACAGACATCACATGTTTTACCATATAGTACTGACCCCAGACATCATACTGACATCTCAGTGTTACCATATAGTACTGACCTGAGGCATAATACCGACACCTCAGTGTTACCATATAGTACTGACCCCAGACATCATACTGACACCTCAGTGTTATCATGTAGTACTGACCCCATGACATCATACCAACACTCAGTGTTACCATATAGTACTGACCCCAGACATCTATACCGACACGTCAGTGTTACCATATAGTATGACCAGACATATCCGACACTCAGTGTTACCATATAGTACTGACCCGAGCATCATACCAACACCTCAGTGTTACCATATAGTACTGACCCCAGACATCATGCCAACACGTCAGTGTTACCATATAGTACTGACCCCAGACATCATACCGACAAATCAGTGTTACCATATAGTACTGACCCGAGACATCATACGACACGTCAGTGTTACCATATAGTACTGACCCCAGACATCATACCAACACGTCAGTGTTACCATATAGTACTGACCCCAGACATCATACTGACAAATCAGTGTTACCATATAGTACTGACCCGAGACATCATACCGACACGTCGGTGTTACCATATAGTACTGACCCAGACATCATACCGACACTCAGTGTTACCATATAGTACTGACCCCAGACATCATACCGACACCTCAGTGTTACCATATAGTACTGACCCCAGACATCATACCGACACAGCACTTTGATTTTTTTCCCATTTTCCTGTACACTATATGGTAAATTAAATAATTTCATCTGAAAGTACAATTGTCCCACAAAAAACAAGTCCTATGTCTATATTGACGGAAAACATATGGTACTGACCCCAGACATTATACCGACACGTCAGTGTTACCATATAGTACTGACCTGAGGCATCATACGACACTCAGTGTTACCATATAGTACTGACCCCAGACATCATACCACACTCAGTGTTACCATATAGTACTGACCCCAGACATCATACCGACAATCAGTGTTACCATATAGTACTGACCCCAGACATATACCGACACTCAGTGTTACCATATAGTACTGACCCGAGCATCATACGACATCATGTTACCGACATCTCGCTCAGTGTTACCATATAGTACTGACCCCAGACATATACGACACGTCAGTGTTACATATAGTACGACCTGAGGCATCATCGAACGTCAGTGTTACCATATAGTACTGACCAGAGCATCATACCGACACATCAGTGTTACCATATAGTACTCACACCAGGCATCATACTGACACATCAGTGTTACCATATAGTACTGACCCCAGACATCATACCAACACATCAGTGTTACCATATAGTACTGACCCGAGGCATCATACCGACACCTCAGTGTTACCATATAGTACTAACCCAGACATCATACTGACACCTCAGTGTTACCATATAGTACTGACCCCAGACATCATACCGACACGTCAGTGTTACCATATAGTACTGACCCGAGGCATCATACCGACACCTCAGTGTTACCATATAGTACTGACCCCAGACATCATACCGACATGTCAGTGTTACCATATAGTACTGACCTGAGACATCATACCGACACCTCAGTGTTACCATATAGTACTGACCCCAGACATCATACCGACACATCAGTGTTATCATATAGTACTGACCCAGGCATCATACCGACATGTCAGTGTTATCATATAGTACTGACCTGAGACATCATGCCGACACGTCAGTGTTACCATATAGTACTGATTTGAGACATCATACCGACACGTCAGTGTTACCATATAGTACTGATTTGAGACATCATACCAACACGTCAGTGTTACCATATAGTACTGACCCGAGGCATCATACCGACACCTCAGTGTTACCATATACCATGTTTCCTCGAAAATAAGACACCGTCTTATATTCATTTTTGGTCTCAAAGATGTGCCATGTCTTATTTTCAGAGCCTCTCATCATCCCACTGCAGCCTCCATCATCCCATTGCAGCCTCCCATCGTCCCCAGTACCCCATTGCAGCCTCCCATCGTCCCCATTACCCCATTGCAGCCTCCCATCGTCACCAGTACACCATTGCAGCCTCCCATCATCCCCATTACCCCACTGCTGCCTCCCATAGTCCCCATTACAGCCTCCATTGTCCCCATTACCCCACTGCTGCCTCCCATTGTCCTATTACAGCCTCCATCATCCCCATTACCCTATTGCAGCCTCCCATCGTCCCCAGTACCCCATTGCAGCCTCCCATTGGAGTCTCCCATCGTCCCCAGTACCCCATTGCAGCCTCCCATCGTTCCCATTAGCACATTGCAGCTTCCCATCGTCCCCATTACCCCATTGCAGCCTCCTATCGTCCCCAGTACCCCATTGCAGCCTCCCATCATCCCCATTACCCCATTGCTGCCTCCCATTGTCCCCAGTACCCCATTGCAGCCTCCCATCATCCCCATTACCCCTCTGCTCTCTGCTGCCTCCCATTGTCCCCATTACAGCTCCCATCGTCCCCATTACCCCACTGCTGCCTCCCATTGTCCCCATTACCCCATTGCAACCTCCCAGTACCATACAGTAGTGTACCTGCAAAAAAAAACAAAAAAGACACACACACACAAATCCATACCATACACACAACACGCACACACACACACCACACGCACACACACGCACACACACACGCACACACACGCACACACGCACACACGCACACACACCACACACGACAACACACACGCAAACTCATAGCCACACAAAAGCTGCTTCTTACCGGTTCTTTATCACTCCTCTGTGGTATTCTCCTGCTTCAGTAGAAAGCGAATCACAGTCCAGGATCCATGCTCCAATCACAGCGCAGGAACCGTGATCCAATCACAGCCCAGGTACCGCGAGCCAATCAGAGGCCATGCACTGACGTCAGCTTGCCTCGGATTGGCTCACGGTTCCTGCACTGTGATTAGCGCAGGGCTCCTGGGCAGTGATCGGTACACAGCTCCGGAGCGGTGATTGGCACTCGGCTCCTGGGCTGTGAGCAGTGCGGCTGATGGGACAATTTTGAAAAATATACATGTACGGCAGCTGAATGCAGCAGTGGGCACCGGATAGGCCACAGGTCCATGCCCCGTTCTTATGATCTGTGGCATGCTGATGAGCCAAAAACCAGGTATGCCTTATTTTCGGGGAGGAGGGGGGGGGAGGCCTTATATTTGTAGGCACATTGAACCCCCTAGCATGCTCTTACTTTCAGGGGGCACCTAATTTTCGGGGAGACAGGGTAGTACTGACCCGAGACATCATACCGACACGTCAGTGTTATCATATAGTACTGACCCCAGACATCATACCGACACCTCAGTGTTACCATATAGTACTGACCCCAGACATCATATAGACACCTCAGGGTTACCATATAGTACTGACCCCAGACATCATACCGACACCTCAGTGTTGCCATATAGTACTGACCACAGACGTCATACCGACATGTCAGTGTTACCATATAGTACTGACCCCAGACATCATACCGACACCTCAGTGTTGCCATATAGTACTGACCACAGACGTCATACCGACACGTCAGTGTTACCATATAGTACTGACCCGAGGCATCATACTGACACCACAGTGTTACCATATAGTACTGACCCAGCCATCATACCGACACGTCAGTGTTATCATATAGTACTGACCCGAGGCATCATACCGACACATCAGTGTTACCATATAGTACTGACCTCAGACATCATACCGACATGTCAGTGTTACCATATGGTACTGACCCCAGACATCATACCGACACGTCAGTGTTATCATATAGTACTGACCCGAGGCATCATACCGACACATCAGTGTTACCATATATGCTCGAATGACTCATTTCGAGACTCAAATATACCGACACATCAGTGTTACCATATAGTACTGACCTCAGACATCATACCGACATGTCAGTGTTACCATATAGTACTGACCCCAGACATTATACCGACACGTCAGTGTTACCATATAGTACTGACCTGAGACATCATACCGACACGTCAGTGTTACCATATAGTACTGATTTGAGACATCATACCAACACGTCAGTGTTACCATATAGTACTGACCCGAGGCATCATACCGACACCTCAGTGTTACCATATACCATGTTTCCTCGAAAATAAGACACCGTCTTATATTCATTTTTGGTCTCAAAGATGTGCCATGTCTTATTTTCAGAGCCTCTCATCATCCCACTGCAGCCTCCCATCATCCCATTGCAGCCTCCCATCGTCCCCAGTACCCCATTGCAGCCTCCCATCGTCCCCATTACCCCATTGCAGCCTCCCATCGTCACCAGTACACCATTGCAGCCTCCCATCATCCCCATTACCCCACTGCTGCCTCCCATAGTCCCCATTACAGCCTCCCATCATCCCCATTACCCCACTGCTGCCTCCCATTGTCCCTATTACAGCCTCCCATCATCCCCATTACCCCATTGCAGCCTCCCATCGTCCCCAGTACCCCATTGCAGCCTCCCATTGGAGTCTCCCATCGTCCCCAGTACCCCATTGCAGCCTCCCATCGTTCCCATTACCACATTGCAGCTTCCCATTGTCCCCATTAACCCATTGCAGCCTCCCATCGTCCCCAGTACCCCATTGCAGCCTCCCATCATCCCCATTACCCCATTGCTGCCTCCCATTGTCCCCAGTACCCCATTGCAGCCTCCCATCATCCCCATTACCCCTCTGCTCTCTGCTGCCTCCATTGTCCCCATTACAGCCTCCCATCGTCCCCATTACCCCACTGCTGCCTCCCATTGTCCCCATTACCCATTGCAGCCTCCCATCTTCCCCATTACCCCATTGCAACCTCCCAGTACCATACAGTAGTGTACCTGCAAAAAAAACAAAAAAGAACACACACACAAATCCATACCATTACCACAACAACACACACACACACGCCACACACACACACACACACGCACACACACACCACACACAAACTCATAACACACAACTACACCAAAAGCTGCTTCTTACCGGTTCTTTATCACTCCTCTGTGGTATTCTCCTGCTTCAGTGGAAAGCGAATCACAGTCCAGGATCCATGCTCCAATCACAGCGCAGGAACCGTGATCCAATCACAGCCCAGGTACCGCGAGCCAATCAGAGGCCATGCACTAACGTCAGCTTGCCTCGGATTGGCTCACGGTTCCTGCACTGTGATTAGCGCAGGGCTCCTGGGCAGTGATCGGTACACAGCTCCGGAGCGGTGATTGGCACTCGGCTCCTGGGCTGTGAGCAGTGCGGCTGATGGGACAATTTTGAAAAATATACATGTTCGGCAGCTGAATGCAGCAGTGGGCACCGGATGGGCCACAGGTCCATGCCCCGTTCTTATGATCTGTGGCATGCTGATGAGCCAAAAAACAGGTATGCCTTATTTTCGGGGGGGGGGGGGGGGGGGGAGGCCTTATATTTGCAGGCACATTGAACCCCCTAGCATGCCTTACTTTCAGGGGGCACCTAATTTTCGGGGAGACAGGGTAGTACTGACCCGAGACATCATACCGACACGTCAGTGTTACCATATAGTACTGACCCCAGACATCATACCGACACCTCAGTGTTACCATATAGTACTGACCCCAGACATCATATACGACACCTCAGTGTTACCATTAGTACTGACCCAGACTCATACCGACACCTCAGTGTTACCATATAGTACTGACCCCAGACGTCATACCGACACCTCAGTGTTACCATATAGTACTGACCCCAGACATCATACTGACACATCAGTGTTACCATATAGTACTGACCCCAGACATCATACCGACATGTCAGTGTTACCATATAGTACTGACCCCAGACATCATACCGACACGTCAGTGTTACCATATAGTACTGACCCGAGGCATCATACTGACACCACAGTGTTACCATATAGTACTGACCCCAGCCATCATACTGACATGTCAGTGTTACCATATAGTACTGACCCCAGACATCATACCAACACCTCAGTGTTACCATATAGTACTGACCCCAGACATCATACCGACATGTCAGTGTTACCATATAGTACTGACCCCAGACATCATACTGACACGTCAGTGTTATCATATAGTACTGACCCCAGACATCATACCGACACATCAGTGTTATCATATAGTACTGACCCCAGACATCATACCAACACCTCAGTGTTACCATATAGTACTGACCCAGACATCATCGACCACTCAGTGCTACCATATAGTACTGACCCCAGACATCATACATGACACACCAGTGTTACCATATAGTACTACCCCAGACATCATACGACATCTCAGTGTTACCATATAGTACTGACCGAGCATAATACCGACACCTCAGTGTTACCATATAGTACTGACCCAGACATCATACTGACACCTCAGTGTTACATGTAGTACTGACCCCTGACATCATACAACACGTCAGTGTTACCATATAGTACTGACCCAGACATTATACGACACGTCAGTGTTACCATATAGTACTGACCCAGACATATACCGACACGTCAGTGTTACCATATAGTACTGACCCGAGGCATCATACCAACACCTCAGTGTTACCATATAGTACTGACCCCAGACATCATGCCAACACGTCAGTGTTACCATATAGTACTGACCCCAGACATCATACCGACAATCAGTGTTACCATATAGTACTGACCCAGACATCATACCGACACGTCAGTGTTACCATATAGTACTGACCCAGACATCATACCAACACGTCAGTGTTACCATATAGTACTGACCCCAGACATCATATGACAAATCAGTGTTACCATATAGTACTGACCCGAGACATCATACCGACACGTCAGTGTTACCATATAGTACTGACCCAGACATCATACCGACACCTCAGTGTTACCATATAGTACTGACCCCAGACATCATACCGACACCTCAGTGTTACCATATAGTACTGACCCCAGACATCATACCGACACAGCACTTTGAATTTTTTTCCCATTTTCCTGTACACTATATGGTAAATTAAATAATTTCATCTGAAAGTACAACTTGTCCCACAAAAAACAAGTCCTATGTCTATATTGACGGAAAAACCATATGGTACTGACCCCAGACATTATACCGACACGTCAGTGTTACCATATAGTACTGACCTGAGGCATCATACCAACACCTCAGTGTTACCATATAGTACTGACCCAGACATCATGCCAACACAGTCAGTGTTACCATATAGTACTGACCCCAGACATCATACCGACAAATCAGTGTTACCATATAGTACTGACCCAGGACATCATACCGACACCTCAGTGTTACCATATAGTACTGACCCGAGACATCATACCGACACATCAGTGTTACCATATAGTACTGACCCCAGACATTATACCGACACGTCAGTGTTACCATATAGTACCGACCTGAGGCATCATACACACGTCAGTGTTACCATATAGTACTGACCAGAGGCATCATACCGACACATCAGTGTTACCATATAGTACTACACCAGGCATCATACTGACACATCAGTGTTACCATATAGTACTGACCCCAGACATCATACCAACACATCAGTGTTACCATATAGTACTGACCCGAGGCATCATACCGACACCTCAGTGTTACCATATAGTACTACCCCAGACATCATACTGACAATCAGTGTTACCATATAGTACTGACCCCAGACATCATACCGACACGTCAGTGTTACCATATAGTACTGACCCAAGACATCATACCAACACGTCAGTGTTACATATGTACTGACCCAGATTTATACCGACACTCAGGTTACATATATAATGACCATGATCATCCAACAGTCAGTGTTACCTTGTACTGACCCCAAGACATCATACCGATGCATTTGGAATTTTTTTCCCATTTTCGTAACTATTGGAAATTAAAATAATTTCATTGAAGTACAACTGGTCACAAAAAACAAGCTCTATGTCTATATTGACGGAAACAAACCAATATAGTACTGACCCCAGACATTATACCGACAAGTCAGTGTTACCATATAGTACTGACCCCAGACATCATACCGACACATCAGTGTTACCATATAGTACTCACACCAGCTCATACCGACACATCAGTGTTACCATATAGTACTGACCCCAGACATATACCGACACATCAGTGTTACCATATAGTACGACCCGAGGCATCATACGACACTCAGTGTTACCATATAGTACTAACCCAGGACATATACTGACACATCAGTGTTACCATATAGTACTGACCCAGACATCATACCGACACGTCAGTGTTACCATATAGTACTGACCCAGGCATCATACCAACACTCAGTGTTACCATATAGTACTGACCCAGACATCATACCAACACTCAGTGTTACCATATAGTACTGACCCAGACATCATACGACACATCAGTGTTACCATATAGTACTGACCCGAGACATCATACCGACACGTCAGTGTTACCATATAGTACTGACCCAGACATCATACCAACACGTCAGTGTTACCATATAGTACTGACCCCAGACATCATATGACAACATCAGTGTTACCATATAGTACTGACCCAGACATCATACCGACACGTCAGTGTTACCATATAGTACTGACCCCAGACATCATACCGACACAGCACTTTGAATTTTTTTCCCATTTTCCTGTACACTATATGGTAAATTAAATAATTTCATCTGAAAGTACAACTTGTCCCACAAAAAACAAGTCCTATGTCTATATTGACGGAAAAAACCATATGTACTGACCCCAGACATTATACCGACACGTCAGTGTTACCATATAGTACTGACCTGAGGCATCATACCAACACTCAGTGTTACCATATAGTACTGACCCAGACATCATACCAACACTCAGTGTTACCATATAGTACTGACCCCAGACATCATACCGACACATCAGTGTTACCATATAGTACTGACCCCAGACATCATACCGACACCTCAGTGTTACCATATAGTACTGACCCAGACATCATACCGACACTCGTGTTACATATAGTACTGACCAGACATTATACGAACGTCAGTGATTACATATAGTACCGACTGAGCATATACTGACACGTCAGTGTTACATATAGTACTGACCTGAGGATCATACCGACACTCAGTGTTACAATATAGTACTCACCAGGCATATACGACACTCAGTGTTACCATATAGTACTGACCAGACATCATACCAACACTCAGTGTTACCATATAGTACTGACCGAGGCATCATACCGACACTCAGTGTTACCATATAGTACTGACCCCAGACATCATACCGACACATCAGTGTTACCATATAGTACTGACCCAGGACATCATACCGACACTCAGTGTTACCATATAGTACTGACCCAAGACATCATACCACTAACACGTCAGTGTTACCATATAGTACTGACCCCAGACATTCATACCGACACCGTCAGTGTTACCATATAGTACTGACCCAGACATCATACCAACACGTCAGTGTTACCATATAGTACTGACCCCAGACATTATACCGACAGCACTGGAATTTTTTTCCATTTTCTGTACATTATATGCTAAATTAAATAATTTCATCTGAAATGACAACTTGATCCGACAAAAACAAGTCCTAGTCTATATTGACGGAAAACCATATAGTACTGACCCAGACATTATACCGACACGTCAGTGTTACCATATAGTACTGACCTGAGGCATCATACCGAACATCAGTGTTACCATATAGTACTCACACCAGCATCATACCGAAAACATCAGTGTTACCATATAGTACTGACCCAGACATCATACCGACACATCAGTGTTACCATATAGTACTGACCCCAGACATCATACCAACACGTCAGTGTTACCATATAGTACTGACCCCAGACATCATACCGACACAGCACTTGGAATTTTTTTCCCATTTTCCTGTACACTATATGGTAAATTAAATAATTTCATCTGAAAGTACAACTCGTCCCACAAAAAACAAGTCCTATGTCTATATTGACGGAAAAACCATATAGTACTGACCCCAGACATTATACCGACACGTCAGTGTTACCATATAGTACTGACCTGAGGCATCATACCAACACCTCAGTGTTACCATATAGTACTGACCCCAGACATCATACCGACAAATCAGTGTTACCATATAGTACTGACCCCAGACATCATACCGACACCTCAGTGTTACCATATAGTACTGACCCGAGACATCATACCGACACATCAGTGTTACCATATAGTACTGACCCCAGACATTATACCGACACGTCAGTGTTACCATATTGTACCGACCTGAGGCATCATACTGACACGTCAGTGTTACCATATAGTACTGACCCCAGACATCATACCGACACATCAGTGTTACCATATAGTACTCACACCAGGCTTCATACCGACACATCAGTGTTACCATATAGTACTGACCCCAGACATCATACCGACACATCAGTGTTACCATATAGTACTGACCCGAGGCATCATACCGACACCTCAGTGTTACCATATAGTACTAACCCCAGACATCATACTGACACATCAGTGTTACCATATAGTACTGACCCCAGACATCATACCGACACGTCAGTGTTACCATATAGTACTGACCCAAGACATCATACTGACACCTCAGTGTTATCATATAGTACTGACCCCTGACATCATACCAACACGTCAGTGTTATCATATAGTACTGACCCCAGACATTATACGACACATCAGTGTTACCATATAGTACTGACCCCAGACATTATACCGACACGTCAGTGTTACCATATAGTACTGACCCGAGGCATCATACCAACACCTCAGTGTTACCATATAGTACTGACCCCAGACATCATGCCAACACGTCAGTGTTACCATATAGTACTGACCCCAGACATCATACCGACACCTCAGTGTTACCATATAGTACTGACCCCAGACATCATACCGACACCTCAGTGTTACCATATAGTACTGACCCCAGACATCATACCGACACCTCAGTGTTACCATATAGTACTGACCCGAGACATCATACCGACAAATCAGTGTTACCATATAGTACTGACCCGAGACATCATACCGACACGTCAGTGTTACCATATAGTACTGACCCCAGACATCATACCAACACGTCAGTGTTACCATATAGTACTGACCCCAGACATCATACCGACACAGCACTTGGAATTTTTTTCCCATTTTCCTGTACACTATATGGTAAATTAAATAATTTCATCTGAAAGTACAACTCGTCCCACAAAAAACAAGTCCTATGTCTATATTGACGGAAAAGTAAAACTATTATGGCTGTTGGAAGAAGGGGAGGAAAAAAGGAAACTGGCCGGGTGGTGAAGGGGTTAAAAGTGAAAATAGTCCTGAAATTATTCTTCTTGGTAGGATTTTTTCTTGCTAAACCTTTTTTTATCCATTTTCCATCACTGCAGAGTGCGGGATGTTTTATATAATCTGGATACAAATGTGACAAAGTCTCAGCTGTGTGAATCTGTAATGGGCCTCATTCACACCGGACAACAGGAAGAAATAACTGCAACAAGCACAATGTTTGCTATAAACTTACTGATAAATCTTTTCCATTATTTACAATAAGTGATGAATGATGTAAAGAAAACAGAAAAGTTGTCAAGATATAATGATTAATTAATGGCTTTATATTGGAAAACATTTATTGTGGTGTCACATTAGTTATATAAATGACTGTTCCCGGGCAGAGAAACTAACTGCTCTTAGTTATAAGATGAGTGTATGTCTGTGTGTGTATGTATGTCCACTATATGTATCAAACCTACCCCCACACCAAGCCCCCAACCTGCCCCACCTCCACTCCACCCAAACCTACCCCCCACACCAACCCCCCAACCTGCCCCACCTCCACTCCACCCAAACCTACCCCCCACACAAACCCCCAACCTGCCCCACCTCCACTCCACCCAAACCTACCCCCCACACCAACCCCCCAACCTGCCCCACCTCCACTCCACCCAAACCTACCCCTCACCCCTCACTTCCACCACAAATATTCCCCTCCAAACCCATCCCCTCCAAAACACAACGCCCCCCCAAACCTGTCCCACTACACCAACCCCCCAACCGGCCCCATCTTCACTCCACCCAATCCTACCACTCCACCCCTGCCCCACCCCAAAAATTTCTCCCAAACCCATCCCTTCCTAAAAACAACACCCCTCCAAATCTGCCCCCCAGAAAAGCCTGCCGCACTCTCCTGTGCAAAAATGACTAACCCGCACCCCACCAAAACCCCCAAACCCACCCCCTCCAAAAAACAACGCCCCTCCAAAGCTGCACCCCCACCCCCAAACTTTCCCCCATATCTGCACCCCCTCCCCCCAAACTGTGTTAAATAGGGTGTGTGCAAAATTTTGTGATTGTAGGTGCAGCGGTGCAAATTCCTTTAGTGGACATACATACATTGTGAGGGGGCGGGGCCATAAGGATGGTGGAGCTATGAAGGGGCGGGGCTATGTGGAGGGTTGGAGCTATGTGGAATAGATGTGCCTATGTGGAGTGGGTGGGGCTATGACAGCTCTGAAGTGGGCATGGCTATGTGGAATGGGCAAGGTTAATGTTGCATACACATATGCATTCAGCTTTATATATTAGACTAGCTCATAGTATGACCATATATGGTCATAGCTCCACCCTCCTGGTAGACCATCCTTTCATAGCTCCACCCCCATATATAGCCCCACCCCCTCTGGTAGACCCACCCTTAACATAGCCACGCTCCCTCCACTTAGTCTCAGGGCTATGTGGAAGGGACGGGGTTACCAGAGGGGGCGGAGCTATGATACCTACACACACACACACATACACTCTGAGACTTTACAGCTGTTGTCAAACTTCGGCCTATCAGCCAGGCTGATCATGTGACTTGTCCTTCTGTGATGTCATCTGCTCATTTGCATATGATGATGTCACAATAGACACAAACTGTAAACAACCTGCAGTGTCAAGATCAGTCATTTCTCTTTGAACTCTCGGCGAGTGAAGACGCATTTTCTTGCTCCTGGTAAGTTTTACTTCTAGATCATACACTGTGTGCAGAATTATTAGGGAAATGAGTATTTTGATCACAGGATACTTTTTATAAAATTAGGGTTTGAGGTCCAGCGCATATACACAATTACAGAGTGTCCATACAAATTCTTTTTATTAAATCAAATATAAAAACAGTAAATTTGTGTGAGCACACACGGTCAATGGTGAGGTCTTCTATGATGGTATTTCTTAGGATGGATCCTTTTGAAGCACCATAGAGTTATTCCTCTTTCTTTCAAATGAGAGAATCCTCGCTCTCTGGCCTGGTGTGCTTGATAGGCGGCTCATATGGGCTCCTAGGGTTGTATCTATGGGGATCTGTCGTATTTAAAAACAGATATATGCATGAGTCTCTCATGTACTTTTTGATGATGGCAGGGTTTATATCAGGGGTCTCAAACTCCAGGCCTCGAGGGCCGCACACAGTACAGGTTTTCAGGATTTCCATAGGATTTGACAGTTGGTAATCCAATGATCAACTGTCAAATTCTAAGGAAATCCTGAAAACCTGGACTGTGTGCGGCCCTCGAGGCCTGGAGTTTGAGACCCCTGGTTTATATAGTGTCTACCTGTCTGGATGGCTTTTTAATGTGTATCTCTTTCTACTTTGGTTATACTCCAGGGGGTATTCCTTTTCACCACTGTATAATAATACTGGAGACAGGGTGTATATTCACTTAGTATTTAGATCACAATTTAAAATATATATAAATTAGGGTCCTACCTGTGCAATGTGACTGATGGATATGATTATGATACACCGTTTCTAAAGTGAGAGGAATAGTATGGAATAAAATCATTAATCTTAATATATCTTTTTTTGTAAACTATTGCACTGCAAGAACTAATCTAGGTTTAGTGATGAAATAATTGGACTGCAATGATATAATGCTTCTCTATGGAGTAAAGCCATCCAGGCAGGTAGGCACTATATAAACCCTGCCATCATCAAAAAGTACATGAGAGATCATTGTACTCATGCATATATCTGTTTGCTGCCCAAACTCTGTGGCACCTAGTTTTTTTGTGGGACAAGGTGAGGTTTCCAGTGATGCCATTCTTATCTACATGCGACTTTTTGTGCACGTTGTATTCCTCTTTTTTTTGGCAGTATGATGAAAAAGCATAGTGTTTTTGCAGAGTTTTTTCATGTGGATTTTGAATTAAGAAAAAGTTTCAAGGTGTCATAATGTGATGTGGGCCTCCGCTGTAGTTTTGGTCATCAGCACAGGTACAGCAGGCAGTTACAGGCTGACACCCACCCACAACTGCCTTATTTTACCTGGCTGGTAATCAGAAATACAGCAGAGACCTTTTTTTTAATTATCTCTTGAAATAAATACAAATAAGATGATGAGGTGCTTTGCATATTTTTGGTATCCAGCGTAAGCACCCCTGTGATTTCTTACCGCCAAAACCTACTGCCCACAATGTTTAACCTCCATGCTGTTCCCCGCCAGCATTAGAAGCCCAGTGATGCGAACACGGGGCCTCTATGTAAGGCCATGACAGCACGGGACCATCTGATGACCCCGGATGCTGTCATGAATCACTTCCTGCCGGCGATGCCCGAGCGACATCACCGGCAGAATGTGATCATTTGTGCTGTGCAGAGGGATGGTGAAGCATCTCTCTGGACAGTACAAGTGATTGGACACTGCAGTGCTGATAAGCCCTAAGGGGCAGTGTAAAATAAAGGAAAAGTAAAAAAAATAAAATATGAAAAAATTAGAAATACATAAGTTCAAATCACCCCCTTGCAAATAAAACTTACTAAAAAAAAAATACACATACTTGGTATCGCCGCGTTCAGAAATGCCCAATCTATTAGAATATAAAATCAATCAGAACTGTAAACTGCGTAAGGGTACCTTTACACGTGGCAACTTTTCTAGGAATTCCACGGGCAACTTACTGGTTGCAGTGAAATCATGGACACATTGTTCTATCTTGTTGCCGTGTACAAATGGAACAATGTGTCCATGATTTCACTGCAACCAGTAAGTTGCCAGTGGAATTCCTAGAAAAGTTGCCACGTGTAAAGGTACCTTAACAGAGAAAAGAGTCCAAACACCAAAATTATGAGTTTTTTTTGGTCGCCGCAACATTGCAATAAAATGCAATAACAGGCAATCAAAACATTACATCTGTCCAAAAATGGTATCAGTAGAAACGTCAGCTCAGGGCGCAAAAAAACAAGCCGTCACAGCCCCAGATCCCGAAACATGAGAACACTACGGGGCTCGGGAAATGCCGACAAAAGCGCAATACTGACACGTCAGTGTTACCATATAGTACTGACCTGAGACATCATACCGACACATGTGTTACCATATAATACTGACCCCAGACATCATACCGACACATCAGTGTTACCATATAGTACTGACCCCAGACATCATACCGACACCTCAGTGTTACCATATAGTACGGACCCCAGTCATCATACTGACACGTCAGTGTTACCATATAGTACTGACATGAGACATACCGACACGTCAGTGTTACCATATAGTACTGACCCGAGGCATCACACCGACATATCAGTGTTACCATATAGTACTGACCCAGACATCATACCGACACCTCAGTGTTACCATATAGTACTGACCCCAGACATCACACCGACACGTCAGTGTTACCATATAGTACTGACCTGAGACATACCGACACGTCAGTGTTACCTTATAGTGCTGACCCGAGGCATCATACGACACCTCAGTGTTACCATATAGTACTGAACCCAGACATCATACCGACACGTCAGTGTTACCATATAGTACTGACCCCAGACATCATACCGACACGTCAGTGTTACCATATAGTACTGACCCCAGACATCATACCGACACATCAGTGTTACCATATAGTACTTACCCGAGGCATCATACCGACACCTCAGTGTTGCCATATAGTACTGGCCTCAGACATCATACCGACACATCAGTGTTACCATATAGTACTGACCCAGACATCATACCGACACATCAGTGTTACTATATAGTACTGACCCCAGACATCATACCGACACGTCAGTGTTGCCATATAGTACTGGCCTCAGACATCATACCGACACATCAGTGTTACCATATAGTACTGACCCCAGACATCATACCGACACATCAGTGTTACTATATAGTACTGACCCCAGACATCATACCGACACGTCAGTGTTACCATATAGTACTGACCCGAGACATCATACACACACGTCAGTGTTACCATATAGTACTGACCCCAGACATCATACCGACACATCAGTGTTACCATATAGTACTGACCCCAGACATCATACCGACATGTCAGTATTACCATATAGTACTGACCCCAGACATCATACAGACACGTCAGTGTTACCATATAGTACTGACCCCAGACATCATACCGACACGTCAGTGTTACCATATAGTACTGACCCCAGACATCATACCGACACCTCAGTGTTACCATATAGTACTGACCCCAGACATTATACTGACACCTCAGTGTTACCATATAATACTGACCTGAGACATCATACCGACACATCCGTGTTACCATACAGTACTGACCCCAGACATCATACCAACTCGTCAGTGTTACCATATAGTACTGACCTGAGGCATCATACCAACACGTCAGTGTTACCATATAGTGAATATGGCGAATAAAAAACAAACAAACATGTAATTGCACTTTTTTTTGCAATTTCACCGCACTTGGAATTTTTTTCCCATTTTCCTGTACACTATATTGTAAATTAAATAATTTCATCTGAAAGTACAACTCATCCCACAAAAAAACAAACCATTATTTGTCTATACTGGCAGAAAAGTAAAACTATTATGGCTGTTGGAAGAAGGGGAGGGAAAAAGGAAAATGGCCGGGTGGTGAAGGGGTTAAAAGTGAAAATAGTCCTGAAATGATTCCTCTTTGTAGGATTTTTTTTCTTGCTAAACCTTTTTCTATCCATTTTCCATCAGTGCAGAGTGCGGGATGTTTTATATAATCTGGATACAAATGTGACAAGGTCTCAGCTGTAATGGGCCTCATTCACACCAATGTTTGCTATAAACTTACTGATAAATCTTTTCCATTATTTACAATAAGTGATGAATGATGTAAAGAAAACAGAAAAGGTGTCAAGATATAAATGATTCATTAATGTCTTTATATTGGAAAACATTTATTGTGGTGTCACATTAGTTATATAAATGACTGTTCCAGGGCATAGAAACTAACTGCTCTTAGTTATAAGATGAGTGTATGTCTGTGTGTGTATGTATGTCCACTATATGTATCAAACCTACCCCCACACCAACCACCCAACCTGCCCCACCTCCACTCCACCCAAACCTACCCCCACACCAACCCCCCAACCTGCCCCACCTCCACTCCACCCAAACCTACCCCCCATACCAACCCCCCAACCTGCCCCACCTCCACTCCACCCAAACCTACCCCCTACACCAACCCCCCAACCTGCCCCACCTCCACTCCACCCAAACCTACCCCTCACCCCCGACTCCCACCACAAATATTCCCCCCCAAACCCATCCCCTCCCAAACACAACACCCCCTCCAAACCTGTCCTCCTACACCAACCCCCCAACCGGCCCCACCTCCACTCCACCCAATCCTACCCCTCACCCCCTGCCCCCACCCCAAAAATTTCTCCCCAAACCCATCCCTTCCTAAAAAACAACGCCCCTCCAAACCTGCACCCCCACCCCCAAACCTGCCCCCCATATCTGCACCCCCCCCAAACTCTGTGTCAAATAGGGTGTGTACAAAATTTTGTGATTGTAGGTGCTGCTGTGCAAATTCCTTTAGTGGACATACATACATTGTGAAGGGGCGGGGCCATAAAGATGGTGGAGCTATTATGAAGGGGAGGGACTATGTGGAGGGTTGGGGCTAATGCCACATACACACACACACATGCATACACATATGCATTCAGCTTTATATATTAGACTAGCTCATAGTATGACCATATATGGTCATAGGTCCACCCCTCTGGTAGCCACCCTTTCATAGCTCCACCCCCACATATAGCCCCACCCCCTCTGTTAGACCCACCCTTAACATAGCCACGCTCCCTCCACTTAGTCTCAGGGCTATGTGGAAGGGACGGGGTTACCAGAGGGGGCGGAGCTATGATACCTACACACACACACATACACTCTGAGACTTTACAGCTGTTGTCAAACTTCGGCCTATCAGCCAGGCTGATCATGTGACTTGCCCTTCTGTGATGTCATCTGCTCATTTGCATATGATGATGTCACAATAGACAGAAGCTGTAAACAACCTGCAGTGTCAAGATCAGTCATTTCTCTTTGAACTCTCGGCGAGGGAAGACGCATTTTTCTTGCTCCTGGTAAGTTTTACTTCTAGATCATACACTGTGTGCAGAATTATTAGGGAAAATGAGTGTTTTGATCACAGGATACTTCGAACCGATCATCTACTAACTTGGGTTCAGCATATTTTAATAGTTTTTAAATAATTTTAATAATTTTAGCCTGAGAGACACTACATAGAACAAACAAAGAAATCATTGAGGTACCTTGTAATGGAGGTACAGTGTACTCCATAGAGAAGCATTATATCATTGAAGTCCAATTATTTCATCACTAACCTAGATTAGTTCTTGCAGTACAATAGTTTACAAAAAAGATATATTAAGATTAATGATTTTATTCCATACTATTCTCTCACTTTAGAAACAGTGTATCATAATCATATCCATCAGTCACATTGCACAGGTAGGACCCTAATTTATATATATTTTAAATTGTGATCTAAATACTAAGTGAATATACACCCTGTCTCCAGTATTATTATACAGTGGTGAAAAGGAATACCCCTGGAGTATAACCAAAGTAGAAAGAGATACACATTAAAAGCCACCAGACAGGTAGACACTATATAAACCCTGCCATCATCAAAAAGTACATGAGAGACTCATGCATATATCTGTTTTTAAATACGACAGATCCCCATAGATACAACCCTAGAGGCCCATATGAGCCGCCTATCAAGCACACCAGGCCAGAGAGCGAGGCTTCTCTCATTTGAAAGAAAGGAATAACTCTATGGTGCTTCAAAAGGATCCATCCTAAGAAATACCATCATAGAAGACCTCACCATTGACCGTGTGTGCTCACACAAATTTACTGTTTTTATATTTTTATATTTAATAAAAAGAATTTGTATAGACACTCTGTAATTGTGTATATGCGCTGGACCTCAAACCCTAATTTTTATATATATCAATTGAGGCACTACCCATCTAAGAACGGTACACGGAGTTCTTTAGGGGTTTACGAGCAACATTCGGGAGAAAATACATTGTTAAGGGGCGGGGCCATAAAGATGGTGGAGCTATTATGAAGGGGACGGACTATGTGGAGGGTTGGGGCTAATGCCACATACACACACATGCATACACATATGCATTCAGCTTTATATATATTAGACTAGCTCATAGTATGACCATATATGGTCATAGCTCCACCCCTCCTTGTAGCCCACCCTTTCATAGCTCCACCCCCACATATAGCCCCACCCCTCTGTTAGACCCACCCCTTAACATAGCCACGCTCCCTCCACTTAGTCTCAGGGCTATGTGGAAGGGACGGGGTTACCAGAGGGGGCGGAGCTATGATACCTACACACACACACACATACACTCTGAGACTTTACAGCTGTTGTCAAACTTCGGCCTATCAGCCAGGCTGATCATGTGACTTGTCCTTCTGTGATGTCATCTGCTCATTTGCATATGATGATGTCACAATAGACACAAACTGTAAACACCTGCAGTGTCAAGATCAGTCATTTCAATTTGAACTCTCGGCGAGGGAAGACGCATTTTCTTGCTCCTGGTAAGTTTTACTTCTAGATCATACACTGTGTGCAGAATTATTAGGGAAATGAGTGTTTTGATCACAGGATACTTTGACCGATCATCTACTAAACCTTGGTTCAGCATATTTTAATAGTTTTTAAATAATTTTAATAATTTTAGCCTGAGAGACACCTACCATAGAACAAACAAAGAAAATCATTGAGGTACCTTGTAATGGAGGTACAGTGTACTCCATAGAGAAGCATTATATCATTGAAGTCCAATTATTTCATCACTAAACCTAGATTAGTACAATAGTTTACAAAAAAGATATATTAAGATTAATGATTTTATTCCATACTATTCCTCTCACTTTAGAAACAGTGTATCATAATCATATCCATCAGTCACATTGCACAGGTAGGACCCTAATTTATATATATTTTAAATTGTGATCTAAATACTAAGTGAATATACACCCTGTCTCCAGTATTATTATACAGTGGTGAAAAGGAATACCCCTGGAGTATAACCAAAGTAGAAAGAGATACACATTAAAAAGCCATCCAGACAGGTAGACACTATATAAACCCTGCCATCATCAAAAAGTACATGAGAGACTCATGCATATATCTGTTTTTAAATACGACAGATCCCATAGATACAACCCTAGAGGCCCATATGAGCCGCCTATCAAGCACACCAGGCCAGAGAGCGAGGATTCTCTCATTTGAAAGAAAGGAATAACTCTATGGTGCTTCAAAAGGATCCATCCTAAGAAATACCATCATAGAAGACCTCACCATTGACCGTGTGTGCTCACACAAATTTACTGTTTTTATAGTTTTATATTTGATTTAATAAAAAGCTCAGCTCCCGGACCTACTGCCAGTTTCTGGAAGACAACTTCTTCAAGCAGTGGTACAGGAAGAAGTCGGTATTGTTCAAGATAAACATGATTTTCATGCAGGACAATGCTTCATCACATGCATCCAACTACTCCACAGCGTGGCTGGCCAGTAAAGGTCTAAAAGAAGAAACAATAATGACATGGCCCCCTTGTTCACCTGATCTGAACCCCATAGAGAACCTGTGCTCCCTCCTAAAATGTGAGATCTACCCCACTGCAACCTCCAAAAATATTAAGCTTTGATATCGGAGTCTTTTGGGTGATTGACAACATCGTTGTTGATCAATAATAAAAATACTCCTCTACAATACAACTTGCCTAATAATTCTGCACACAGTGTATACAGGGTGGGCCTTCTATATGGGAATGGTTGGGGATATCAACTTCCTGTTTGTGGCACATTAGTATATGGGAGGGGGAAACTTTTCCAGATGGGGGGTGACCATGGCGGCTATATTGAAGTCGGACATTTTGGATCCAACTTTATTTTTTTCAAAGGGAAGAGGGTCATGTGACATCAAACACATTGAGAATGTCATAAGAAAAACAATGGTGTGCTTGTATGCTTGGTTTTAACGTAACTTTATTCTTTCATGAGTTATTTATATAAGTTTATGATCACTTATAAAATGTGATCAAAGTGCTGCCCATTGTGTTGGATTGTCAGTACAACCCTCTTCTCCCACTCTGGACACTGATAGCAGAAGAAATGCTCACAGGCCTCCAGGATCCGCTGTGTCAGAGGCTGCACATCTCGTATCTGCACAGCACTTTTATTACATTTTGTATAAGTGATGAATGATGGAAAATGGTTTGGGGGAGAAGGGGAAGTTTTGGGGTGCGGCGAGGGGTTGATGGGTAGGTTTAGGGGTGTATATTTTTTTAGGAGGGGAGGACTGAAGGTTTGTAGGGGGGTGCTCATTTGGGGGGCAGGTTTGGGGGTTGGGGGTGCGGGTTTGTAGAGGGAGTGGATTTAGGGGGGCGTGCAGGTTTGAAGGGGGGAGGGTTCCGGGAGGCATTTTTTGGGGGGAATGCAGGTTTGGGGAGGTATTTCCTGGGGGGGGGCAGGTTTGTGGGGGTGCTGATTTGGAGGGGTAGGTTTAGGGGGATTTGTGGGCGGGTGCAAATTTGGGTGGAGCAAGTTTGGTTGGGTGGGAGGGTGCATGTTTGGGGGTTGCTTGTTTGGGAAGGGAATTTTCAAGTTTGGGGGGGTTGAGATGCAGTGTACAGATTTAGACGAGCAGGTTTGTGGGGGGGGGGGGGGGAGGATTTGGCAGGGCGTACAGGTTTAAAGGGGGGGGCCGGTATGGGGATACATTTTTGGGGGTTGACTGACACCTGCTGGCACTCTGAAAACTTGATGTTGGGCACATTGTAAACTGGGCAAATTAGGCACATTGTAAAGAGTGGGATAGATGGATGAAGGTATAGTTGGAGGAAGAGATGGATTCAGGAATGGATGGATAGATGGAGGAATAGATGGAGGAATAGATGGAGGGATAGATGGAGAGATAGATAGACTAGAAAAAAAACCTTGCAGCACTCAGCTACTACCAGTGATGTACATATGCTGACAAGCTGTATATATGAGAAAAAATTTAAAAACTTACGTTTTTTTAAAAAAAACTCAAAATTCTTATTTTTTTAAAATCTGAAGTTCTTAGTACACACATTGGCCAATGTCTGCTTGCTCGTCGACTGCGACAAAGTGACTTCAGGTCCGACGAGTCCTATCGCTGACACCCAAGTCCTCCTTGTCCACCCTACCCCACTACTAAGTGGGCGGACACCATCTAGACCCTAGATCACCTGTAGGCAACGAGGGTGCACATTGCAGTAATGGAGCCAGCCACTTTTTTCTCTTTTCCCTATTGATAGATAGATAGATAGATAAAGAGTGGGAAAGATGACACAGACAGCACATAAGAGAGAACTGAGAACCAAGTCCCTGATATAAAGTAGTCACTCCTCCACGTACATATACTACAACCAAAGAAGGATATTGGATATACCACCCTCTTTTCGGGAATGATTCAAGAATACAAATAAAATTATATAAATATATATAACAATCTTTATTTATATATCAAAAATTCATAAAAACAGAGTTACTCCCTCTTGAGGGACCACAGAGACTCAACATCAATAATGACATCTCATAGTACAAGACAAATAACACCGATTGTTATCGCCAAACTATATTGTATATACACAATTAATCACAATCATATAATTTGGCAAAATTCCATTAGGCCAGGATATCAATATATATGTGTATATACAATATAGTTTGGCGAGAACAATGGATGTTATTTGTCTTGTACTATGAGATGTCATTATTGATGTTGAGTCTCTGTGGTCCCTCAAGAGGGAGTGCTCTGTTTTTATGAATTTTTGATATATAAATAAAGATTTTTATATATATTTATATAATCTTATTTGTTTTCTTGAATCATTCCTGAAAAGAGGGTGGTATATCCAATATCCTTCTTTGGTTGTAGTATACAGACAGCACATAGTACATTGCAGATATCACACCTACAGTCCACACATGGTACACACAGCACAGCACACATAATAGTCAGCTACAGTATCAGCAGGTTCTCCTCCTGTGACGGAGATAAGCAGTAGTTACTTTCATTTTCTCCAGCCTGGGATCCTGCAGGTGCCCCTCCCCCTCCTCTCTCTGGTAAAGACAGCAGTAGAGAGGTCAGAGCACAGAGGGGAGGGCGCCCCCTGCAGTCTTCCTACTGGAGACTGTGTAGAACCTGATAATCATACAAGTGAGTTTTGAGGTCTCCCTATGGCGCCCCCCTCTGACTGGCGCCCTGTGCAGTCGCACGACTCGCACATATGTAAAGCCGGCTATGAGTATAAGTAATTAGGCGGCTTTATTTGTCAGATCGGTACAATCACAGTGATACCAGATTTGTATAGTATTTTTTTCTTGGTTTGGCTACTATCACGCTAAAAACACTTTTTTTTTTTTACAAAATAATGTTTTTTTGCATGCTGAAGTTTTTTATCTTTCTGCCGACAGGGTCATGTGAGAGTTTGTGGTTTGCTTTTTCTTAAGCCGTTCACCGTATCGTAAAAGTGATAAGACAGCTTTATTCTTTGGTTCAGTACAACCATAACGAAAAATCATTTATATAGTTGCTTATGTTTTGCCGCTTTTACACCAATAAAACTTTTTAATACAAAAAAAGAATTGTTGTTGCATCTCTTTATTCTTAATGCTGAAACTTTTTTAATTTTTGCTGCCGAAACTGTGTGGCACATAGTTTTTTATGGGGCAAGATGACATTTCCAGTGATGCCAATGCCATTCTTATCTACATGCGACTTTTTGTTCGCGTTTTATTCCTCATTTTTTGGCATTATGATGAAAAAGCATAGTGTTCTTTCATGTGTTTTTTCATGCGGATTTTGAATTAAAAAAATGGTTTCAAGGTATCATAATGTGATGTGGGCCTCCGCTGTAGTTTTGGTCATCAGCACAGGTACAGCAGGCAGTTATAGGCTGACACCCACCCACAACTGCCTTATTTTACCTGGCTGGTAATAAAAATACAGCAGAGACCTTTTTTTATTTTATTTTTTTAAATAATTACAAATAAGATGATGAGGTGCTTTGCATATGTTTAGTCTCCAGCGTAAGTACAGCAGGCAGTAACAGGCTGCCACCTACCCACAGCTGCCTAGTTTTACCTGGCTGGTAATCAAAAATACAGCAGAGACATTTTTTTTAATTATTTCTTGAAATAAATACAAAAAAATGAGGGGCTTTGCATATTTTTGGTTGCCAGCCAGGTACAGCAGGCAGGTACGGACTGCCACCAACCCCCAGCCCAGCTGCCTAATTCTACCTGGCTTGTAATCAAAAATACAGCAGAGACCTTTTTTTTTAGTTTCTTGAAATAAAGACCCGGTTTCCCAGCAGGCCAGATCGACCCTGGGTCCAGCCATGGCAAACTAATGTCAAGCACATTTTCAGCATCTAGTGTGACCATGGCCGGCATCTCGTTCACCCTCAGCTTCCTCCCTCTTATCACATCCATTATCAACATCTCCTTACTCATATTCACTACTGCTGACTGCGCCCAGATGAGCCCTGTCTGGTGAACTGAAATAATCCTGGGTAGAAACTGCGCTAAGTGGTCGGCCATTATTTTGGATAATAATTTGAGGTCCTGATTAATTAATGAAATGAGCCTATAACCTGAAGGCTCATCTAACTAACCCCTTCTCACCTTGGGTAACAATTTTATATATGCTGTGTTTAGCGGAACTGACACCTTTTCTCCCGCCAATATCTTATTAAATAGCAGCGTTAGAGTTGGCGCTACCTGTCCTTTCAGTGCCTTATAAAATTCCCCATTGAACCCATCTGGTCCCGGGGCCTTGTGCAAGCCCAGCCCCCCTATGGCTGATTGGACCTTCTCTACCGTTATCTCACTATTAAGTCTCAAGCTCCTCCTCAGTAAATGCCATAATTTTTACCTTTTGAATGCATTCCTTACCTTCCCTCCCCGGGCACCCTGCCGCTGCTGCCAAGACACCTCTGTAGCATCAGCCCATTCTAAAGCACCAAAACAGGTAACACGCTGTTCCCCGCCAGCATCAGAAGCCCAGTGATGTGATCACAGGGCCTCGATGTAATGCCATGACAGCACGGGACCATCTGATGACCCCGGATGCTGTCATGAATCACTTCCTGCCGGCGATGCCAGAGCGACATCACCGGCAGAATGTGATCATTTTTGCTCTGCAGAGGTAGTGAAGTATCAGTACAAGTGATTGGACCTGCAGTGCTGATATGCGTAAGGGGCATGTAAATAAAAAGTAAAAAAATAAAATATGAAAAAATTGAGAAATACATAGTTCAAATCACCCTACTTTTGCCACATTGCAAATAAAAACCGTTAATAAAAAATACACACATATTTGGTATCGCCGCGTTCAGAAATGCCTGATCTATTAGAATATAAAATCAATTAATCAGAACAGTAAACTACGTAACAGAGAAAAGAGTCCAAACACCAAAATTATGAGGCTTTTTTGGTCGCCGCAACATTGCAATAAAATGCAATAACAGGCAATCAAAACATTGCATCTATCCAAAAATGGTATCAATGGAAACGTCAGCTCAGGGAGCAAAAAAACAAGCCGTCACAGCCCCAGATCCCGAAACATGAGAACACTACGGGGCGCGGGAAATGCCGATAAAAGCGCAATGCCGACACATCAGTGTTACCATATAGTACTGACCTGAGCCATCATACCAACACATCAGTGTTACCATATAGTACTGACCCCAGACATCATACCGAAACGTCAGTGTTACCATATTGTACTGACCCCAGACATCATACCGACACCTCAGTGTTACCATATGTACTGACCCCAGACATCACACCGACACATAAGTGTTACCATATAGTACTGACCCAGGGCATCATACCGACACCTCAGTGTTACCATATAGTACTGACCCAGACATCATACCGACACCTCAGTGTTACCATATAGTACTGACCCAGACATCATACCGACACATCAGTGTTACCATATAGTACTGACCCCAGACATCATACCGACACAGTGATACCATATAGTACTGACCCCAGACATCATACCGACACAGTGTTACCATATAGTACTGACCCAGACATCATACCGACACTCAGTGTTACCATATAGTACTGACCCGAGGCATCATACCGACATGTGAGTGTTACCATATAGTACTGACGAGGCATCTACCGCATGTCAGTGTTACATTAGTACTGACTCGAGGCATCATACCGACACCTCAGTGTTACCATATAGTACTGACCCAGACATCACCGACACATAAGTGTTACATATAGTACTGACCCAGGCATCATACCGACACCTCAGTGTTACCATATAGTACTGACCCAGACATCATACGACACCTCAGTGTTACCATATAGTACTGACCCAGACATCATACCGACACATCAGTGTTACCATATAGTACTGACCCCAGACATCATACCGACACAGTGATACCATATAGTACTGACCCAGACATCATACGACACAGTGTTACCATATAGTACTGACCCCAGACTCATACGACACTCAGTGTTACCATAGTACTGACCGAGGCATCATACGAATGTGAGTGTTACCATATAGTACTGACGAGGCATATACCGACATGTCAGTGTTACATATAGTATGACTCGAGGCTCATACGATGTCAGTGTTACCATACAGTAACTGACCCAAGACATCTTACAGACGGTGACCAGAAAAATGCCCACACGGAAAATTGCCCACACAGAAAATTGCTAATTGCAGTACAACAAAGTTTCAGATCTCTGATATTTGAGGTGCAAGGTGAGGATGTTCACCTGATATGTGAAAAATGCCCACAGACATGAAGGCCAACAGGAAAACAGGGCTGGAGAATAATATAGAATTTTAGGTTAATAAGCTCTGCAAGACGAGGAATGGTATAGAGGTGTAAGTGAGATGCTTTGCAGGACTGCAGATGGTATAGAGGTGCAGGTGAGATGCTCTGCAAGACGGGGATGGTATAGAGGTGTAGGTGGGATGCTCTGCAAGACGGGGATGGTATAGAGGTGTAGGTGAGATGCTCTGCAAGACGGGGATGGTATAGAGGTGTAGGTGAGATGCTCTGCAAGACGAGGAATGGTATAGAGGTGTAAGTGAGATGCTCTGCAGAACTATGGGATAGTATAGAGGTGTAGGTGAGATGCTTTGCAGGACTGCGGATGGTATAGAGGTGCAGGTGAGATGCTCTGCAAGACAGGGATGGTATAGAGGTGTAGGTGAGATGCTCTGCAGAACTGTGGGATAGTATAGAGGTGTAGGTGAGATGCTCTGCAGAACTGTGGCATAGTATAGAGGTGTAGATGAGATGCTCTACAAGATGGGGATGGTATAGAGGTGTAGGTGAAATGCTCTGCAGAACTGGGGGATAGTATAGAGGTGTAGGTGAGATGCTCTGCAATATGGGGGATGGTAAAGAGGTGTGAGATGCTCTGCAGGGCAGGAGAATAACAAAATTGTAGGCGAGATGCTTTACAGGGTAGGATAATAAAGAATTATAGGTGACATGCTCTGCAGGGCAGTGGGATAGTATAGAGGTATAGGTGAGATATCATGCAATACAAGGGAATAGTATAGAGGTGTAGGTGAGATGCTCTGCAGGGCAGGGGGATAGTATAGAGGTATAGGTCACATGGATGTCACATTGATGGTAGCTGATAAAAAAATGCATAATTGCATCACACTCGTACCACAGTCGCATGACCATACGGAAAGCACTCGCGCGACTGTCAATCATCACAATCCCTCTGATAATGCATCCAGGACCAACTATCTCTGACAGCAGCACCCTGCTTTTGGTGGACTCCCACTAAGATGATAATGTATTGGACCTGCAGTCCCATGTAACTCCACAGATAATCCAGTGATACTCCTGTGAGTACAGATAGCAGTGATGGCTCCTCTGAATCTGCTGCTGGTTTGGTTCTGCTGTTTTGGGCTGGTGGGAGGAAAGAGTAAAGCAGAATCACTGAGAGATGAGAGCAGACTGGATCTATCTATTGCAGATAATGACCGGCTGCTACAAATCACAGATCTTCAGCATTTCTGCACTAGGTCAACTGTAATTCACAAGATGATCACAGATCGTGTGAATCCTCATCTTGCACCTCAAATATCACAAACTTTGTGATGCTGCAAATGGCAATTTTCCGTGTGGGCAATTTTCAGGGAACCCTTACAGACGCATCAGTGTTATTATATAGTACTGACCCCAGACATCATACCAACACCTCAGTGTTACCATATAGTACTGACCTGAGACATCATACTGACACGTCAGTGTTACCATATAGTACTGACCCCAGACATCATACTGACACCTCAGTGTTACCATATAGTACTGACCCGAGACATCATACCGACATGTCAGTGTTACCATATAGTACTGACCCGAGACATCATACCGACACCTCAGTGTTACCATATAGTACTGACCCGAGACATCATACCGACATGTCAGTGTTACCATATAGTACTGACCTGAGACATCATACTGACACGTCAGTGTTACCATATAGTACTGACCCCAGACATCATACCGACACCTCAGTGTTACCATATAGTACTGACCAGAGACATCATACTGACACGTCAGTGTTACCATATAGTACTGACCCCAGACATCATACCGACACATCAGTGTTACCATATAGTACTGACCCCAGACATAATACAGACGCATCAGTGTTATTATATAGTACTGACCCCAGACATCATACCGACACCTCAGTGTTACCATATAGTACTGACCCCAGACATCATACCAACACATCAGTGTTACCATATAGTACTGACCCCAGACATCATACCAAACATCAGTGTTACCATATAGTACTGACCCCAGACATCATACTGACACATCAGTGTTACCATATAGTACTGACCCCAGACATCATACCGACACCTCAGTGTTTTTATATAGTACTGACCTGAGACATCATACTGACACATCAGTGTTACCATATAGTACTGACCCAAGACATCATACCGACACCTCAGTGTTACCATATAGTACTGACCCCAGACATCATACCGACACCTCAGTGTTACCATATAGTACTGACCCCAGACATCATACCAACAGGTCAGTGTTACCATATAGTACTGACCCCAGACATCATACCGACACCTCAGTGTTACCATATAGTACCGACCCCAGACATCATACCGACACGTCAGTGTTATCATATAGTACTGACCCCAGACATCATACCGACACCTCAGTGTTACCATATAGTACTGACCCCAGACATCATACCGACACATCAGTGTTACCATATAGTACTGACCCGAGGCATCATACCGACATGCCAGTGTTACCATACAGTACTGACCCCAGACATCATACCGACACGTCAGTGTTATTATATAGTACTGAACTGAGACATCATACTGACACATCAGCATCAGTGTTACCATATAGTACTGACCCCAGACATCATACCGACACGTCAGTGTTACCATATAGTACTGACCCCAGACATCATACCGACACCTCAGTGTTACCATATAGTACTGACCCCAGACATCATACCGACACCTCAGTGTTACCATATAGTACTGACCCCAGACATCATACCGACACCTCAGTGTTACCATATAGTACTGACCCCAGACATCATACCGACACCTCAGTGTTACCATATAGTGAATATGGCGAATAAAACAAAACAAAAAAACAACGTGTAATTGTACTATTTTTGCAATTTCACCATACTTGGAATTATTTCCTCATTTTCCTGTACACTATATGGTAATTTAAATAATTTCATCTGAAAGTACACCGCGTCCTGCAAAAAACAAGCCCTCTTATGTCTATACTGACAGAAAAGTAAAACTGGCCGGGTGGTGAAGGGGTTAAAGGTGAAAATCATCATGAAATGATTCTTCTTGGTAGGTTTTTTTTTCTTGCTAAACCTTTTTATTGGAAAACATTTATTGTGGTGTCACATTAGTTATATAAATGACAGTTCCGGGGCAGAGAAACTAACTGCTCTTAGTTATAAGATGAGTGTATGTCTGTGTGCAGGGGCGTAACTACAATAGGTGCAGGGGTTACAATTGCACCCGAACCCTGCAGCCTAGGGGGGCCCCAAAAGTCCCTTTGGCCTATAGAAAAAGACTAATACTATTAAAGATTTCCAATAATTGGGGGCCCTGTTCGAGCTTTTGCATCGGGGCCCCTGGGCTTGAAGTTACGCCACTCTATGTGTATGTATGTCAACTATACGTATCAATCCTGCCCCCCCCCCCACACCAACCCCCCAACCTGCCCCACCTCCATTCCACTCAAACCTGCCCTTCACCCCTTGCCCACCCCAAAAATTCCCCCCCAAACCCATCCCCTCCCAAAAACACCCCCTCCAAACCTGCCCCCACAGCAACCCCCAACCCACCCCACCTCCACTCCATCCAAACCTACTCCTCACCCCCTGCCCCTGCCGAGGTCACTTTAGTACGGCATTCGCGTTTTGCTCATTCACTAGTCATTCCAAATTAGACTATGAACATATGGTACCACTATAAGAATAAATCAGACTGAGATCTGTTTCAGACTTATATTATGCTCAGAGTGATGACAAAGTAAAATCCTCAGCAGCAACTGCCTTGCTTCCGGGATACAACACATTTTATACTTCCAATAGACTAGGCGGGAGTATTCAAAACTGGGTGTATTAACTAGGGTGTTAGGTGGTCTGCATGCTAATATACGCGTATAGATTGGTTAATTGTAATTAGTATGTATCTATGCTCAGGTGTCCACGCCTTCATCTCCCGTGCCATCTTCAGACCAGTCACCAGCATCTCGAAGGTCATCTCCACATTCCTTGTTCCGATACATCCTCAATGGGGCCCTTTATGTCCGTGATTTATCTCTTCCTTTCTCACCAGATCCACGTCTCCAGATGTATCTATGTCCCTGTAATTTAATCTCACACACATAAAATGGCACAGAACAAAAACCTGCAAAGAAATTCAAGATGGAAGCAATAGAAAGCAGACAAAATGGAGGAGAGGAGGAAAGTTAGAATAAAAGCATTAAGAAACTTCTTCTTGCTAAAGTGAGATAAGCAGACAAAGAAGAATATATATAGAAAGAGAGAATAAAGATAAAATAGGAAATAGAGGAACAAATTAGAGAAAGAGAGAAATAAGAACAGAAAGATAGAGTATCAGAAAAACTATCTATATTATATATTTATGAGTAAATATGGAAAAACTTCAATATTATATTCCAAGTGTTAGTACAAACATTCTAAAACATATGATTAGTTTATTAATTTATAGGAAATACCATATTTCCCCCACAATCCCCCCTAAGTTTTTTCTATATTTACCTAATATTTCCCTACTAGATCCAGGAACCTTTGAGACTGTCCATGTGATGGGATAAGGAGATGACTTGGACTTCTTCATTCAGACACCTTAGAAATCTCTTTCCTTGTGAAAGGCACCAGGCATCTGAACCCTACTCTAGCCTCACATGGAGTTCTCCCTCTATCCCTTAACTCAAATCCCTCAACTGTGCTTGATAGTAGGGGAGATTCTTAGACTGCTTATGGGATTTTCCTTTGGGCATTTCCTCCTCTTTCACCATTCCATAGACCCCGTCCTTTTCAGCTAAAAACATATTAAAGACCAACCTGTTTTGAAGAATCATTCTAGTGTTGGGGCCTAATTCCTCAACTATATCCTGGAAAGCATCTCGGCTATAATTGACAAACCTTTGCTCACTGTAATATATGTAATTAATCCAATCAACGTTCTTATTGATCTGTACCTGTGGAATTAAGGAAGCAAATCCAGCATATACCTGATTTTGGGCCTTAAACTGGTCAGACACCCCCCTTGGCACACCAATAGCATCAATGTATACCTGAGGGTCTTCCTCATATCCCATGTATCAAGGCTTCTTTGTTTTCTGGCTATTTTATAAACAGACATCGGGTCCCATGGCAAGATTCTGAACTGCATTCCTAATTTAATCAAGGTGCATTGTCCTGTCCAGACTATAAGTAACCTAGATCGGAGCTTACCATCCCCACACAACCAATAAATATCATACATATATCATATATATTAGCTGAATAAATTTATACTTACAGAGCTGTTTTCATTACAAAATCCCAATTTAAAGGTTCCTACTAACAAAAACCTTAAAACATATTAGAAACAGCCTGGGGAATTGTGTATCAGTTTTACACTATTAGTAATATATAACCTTAAAAATACAAGACTCATTCTCCCTTGAACACTTTATCATATATATGAACTTCTTAAATATCTGCAAATAAACACAGTTATCCACAAGAGAAAAGAGATACACAACAAAATCATACAAGAACCATATTATGTACTCCTGTACTTACTTATTCTAAAAACATTTTAACTAGGGTATGTTTGACATTCTATAATACCTTATATAGAAAAAAGAGATTTACAGATATTGGGACAATTTTATACAGTTTTCTTGGTTTCCTTGTCCGCTCACTATTTGCAATTTCCAAACCCATGGAGCGACTGCCGCTCGAAGCCCGTACCTTTCTGAGTTGTGTTGTGCGCAAGAATAATGCAGGATAGTATACACAGCTTACCTGTACCAGGAGCGAACTAGGAGGTACTCACCTGATCTCACCCGTAACCTATTTTGAGGCGTAAAGTGAGGCCAAGCAGAAACCAGTCTAACCTTTGCTGATGAGAGACATCATGGCCTGCCCTGTCGCCTCTCACGACTCCTAGTTTAACACTGTTAGTGGTTCGGTCAGTCCCTATAAGGCAGTCGACTATAGAGAGGGCTCAGGCCGCCAGACGCAATCCGGCTGGGATGGGGCAACCACCCGCCACTACCTTTCCTTCCTTTTGTTGTAGCTTGCCTTCTACCTCCAAGAGGACAGGACACCTGTGGTGATTGTCAGTATGATTATACCATCCTAGACTGATAACATGGTGTTTACCTCACTGTAATATACCAATCTGCATTTAGTAGGCTTACCGTATTGTTAAGGAATTCTTCAACCGGAAATCGCTCCATTCGCTCAGAAAGTGCAAGTCAGAACCAAACATTCTGATTACCTAATGTGAGGATCCTACCATTATCCAGCATAAAATCTCTTTGGTCTATAAACATATCTGCAATAAAAAACTTAAAGAAATTTGTATTAATTTCAGAGATTAGAAAATTCTTATAATATATGGGCACTGTACATCAGAGCAGACATGTGTAACATCACCTTTAATTCAAAATTCCTGCTACCAGCATTTTCTCCAGAAAGCTCCTTATCCCTCCCATATAAGGAAAGATAACAGACTACAAAAAATATTCTCACATAGTAAAGAACAAAGGCTGCTCTAATAGAAAGAATTTAAGGAGGTGTGGGGGAGTGGTTCACTCCCCTCCATATTTTCAAACTCTTCGGCCTTGACAAACCCACAAGATGTCCACAATCCTGATAAAGGACCTAACTACTTTCTTCTTTCTTGTCTTCCCATTTCCCCCCTTTTTTTTTTTTTTTTTTTTTTTTTTCCGACTTTGCGTTATTTTCTAAACTATACTTTCTGTTGCTTTTCTCATCAAACTTGCTAATTTCCATCTCTAACATCTCACATTGACTCAATTGAGTGTCCCTTTAAGATACAATCTATATTCCTGCTTATCGACATACCTTATACATTCTGGATCCATTACCTTAACAATAACTTCATCACCTTGTAGTTAGATTTTCCTGTCTAGTACCACCTCCCCACAGCGTCAATATATATATCATTTCCCCTTGGGCGCTCAGTATATTAATCTTCCCTCTAGATAGCTTAATTTTTAAAACACACAACAACCATAAATAAGGGAAAGTTTCCCCCTGCCATAACTACATTTCTAACTAAATTATTCCTGTGCTGCAGGTGGCTATTGACAACATTCACTCATATAAATCAATAAAAATATAATTATTATTATTATTACCCAATTACCATAAATGTGAAAAATCCATCTTTGCCATTCAGAATTCTTGGAAAGACGGATAAGATTCCAGTCTGCATGTCAGACACTTACAGATTCCACCCTCACCCCTCCTCTCTTTAGCTCGCTCCCTCCTTGCAATACAGACAGCTTCTACAAGATTACAGCACACACAGCTGCTTAGATAAGAAATTCTGAATTTGATTAACTGTTTCACACTTGTAGTTATATACAACTAACAATTCTAGCCATTATCTGAGACCCGTGGCTTATTTAATTAACTCTTCATTTACTCTTATAACTTCAAGAGCTTTCCATGACAGGAAGAATAGTAAACTATATTGATAGACGGACCGTGAATAGAGTGTAGTGGCAGTCGGTGTGACTTCAATAAACAGAATAATCTCCACAAGATTATATACACCTCATCCTAATTTATCCCAATCATTCTGGAGCTAGGAACTGCTTTAAGAAAAATCTTAGGGAGACGTGGGGGTAGTTTATTCCTCACTACAATATATTGACCTTGAGCTACAAGCTAATACCTACGAAGCAGCTCACCTCCTCCCCTCCCTCTAGGCTCCAGAAAAACTTTAATTATTCATCTAAAAAAAGAACCTCAATATTATGGAAAACTGCTAAGCATGTAAAAAGGAACGCAGCCTCGCGCCCAGCCCCTCCCAGAGCTGAAAACACAGGAGTACAAGCAAAGTCATACAGATAACAGACATACAAACAATGAAATGTCTCTTGGACATTACAAACCTCACTTAACCCTTTCTACTAGGCTAAAAACATTTTATTTAACCTAAGGCATTATCTGCATCTGAACACACTATATATAGCCTAGTTAAATCCAAATCTGATATAATAATTATTTCTGCACAGCATTTTGTAGGACGGTTAAGTAAGCACAGGCTAGCCTGAACTTCATGCATGGGAGGGGATTTGAGGAGCCTGTATCAGGTCCAGCGGCTGCAGCAGAGCATTAGAGATCAAGCTGGATGGTACCAGAAAAAGAGATGGGGGAGGGGGAAAGGGGTCTCAGTCATCATCATCATCCTATAAATGAGTGGGACCTTTGGCTTGGCTTCTCGCCCACAGTGTTGCCTGGAAGGCTGGAGTGGCCACAAACAGGACACACCCACACATCCGAGGACCTCATATCGCCGCCATTATAGGGTGGTGACTGGGATGGCGTACTCAATAACAATGGCGTGGCGGCCATTTTACAATCCGCAAGATTACATTCGGAGACATCTTGTAACTAAATTCGGGCTCTACATCATCTGATCCTCTCCATCAACCTCTTTTTATCCCTCACTTTTCAGACTACGTGTAACCCGTAGATGAACCTGCACTTGATCTAGCAACCCTCTGTCTTTCAACTTGCCTTTTTTTCTTTCTGGATAGAATCATTTCACATGGAGGGCTGTAACCTCCCTGACAAAGACAATCCTACGTACTTGTATAACTTTTTCACATTCTTAACAGCCTGCTTGCCTTCTCGTGATTCCACTAACATTTTTGCCTCTGCTACATTCTCATCCAGCTTATGAGGGACGGTCTTCTTCTGCACTACAAGACGCAACATGACTCAATACTACGTCCAAACTGCAGCTCAGAACGCTAGCAACAGTAAACAACACTGGATCCCCACCGTCTGGAGTCTCGGATTCCACGTACGGTGATACTTTTACCTAAGGAACACGGAGCCCAAGCGACCACGTGTTCTAATTTGCTCTTTCCCAAGGGGCGGAACCCAAGTTCCACGTACCTTTCCCTGCGGCTTGAGGAGCTCCAACTCAACTCAACCCAGATCAACTTCAATGAGTATACAGTACTTAGTACTACGTACTCCCAGCTCTACCGAGTGTGCCGCTCCACTGCCGCACACCCTCCCCTTAAAGCACGGAGCCCCAACTCCACGTGCTCGAGTGAATACCAGGCTTGTCACCTCTGTATTCAGTCTAGTGATACGGAGCTCCAACTCAACATACCACTGCACACAGAATCCAAATTCCACGTGCAGACAAATACAAAGCCTATTGTCTCTAAACTTGTCTTTGATGCCTAAGCACAGAGCAACAACTCCATGTGCTTCCCAACGCTGGGTCTATGGACACCGCGTTCTGCCAACTAACTCACAAGTGCAGAGCTCCAACTCCATACACTGTATTATCACCGGCACAGAGCTCCAACTCAATGTACCTCCGAACACAGAATCTGCTGATTCCGTGTCCCGTTCTTTCTACGAAGTATAGAGCTAATTGGCTCCACGCTCCGTCTCCGATCCAAGAAGTGAGGAGCCACAACTCAACAACACTTCTGAGGTGCGGAGCCCCTACTCAACAACACCCCTGAGTCATAAAAGCCAGCCGGCTCTTATGCTCCCCTAACACTGAGACCCAGTGCTTACAGATTACTTTGCTATGGTACTTCAGTTCAGAAGAAATTCTCCTTCACTATTACATCACAGAGGTTGCGTCTCCTTTCACTTTCATTACACCGTCCTCCAGCACACGTGCCTATCAAGTCTCACTATACGTCTCAATACACAATAACAGTCACGGGAAGGGTTAACAGCTACAGAACGTTAATGACCAGTGGAGGAGGCATGGTGAAAACACAGACACGCGCAGAAGGCTGCGTGACTCAAATGCTGCTGGTTCGGACGTGATGCTGGGTGAAACACGGTCTCACCACAGACCGCTTGCCCCCCGTACCCACTAGACACCCGCAGAACAATCTATAACGACTGAGACACGAGGAAGGGTCAGCACATATGAATGTGTCTTTCCACTTACCTCGTGCTCTGGAGGGTGATCAATCCTCGTCAGTCGTCACAGATCGTCCACAGATATCCACGCGTAGGTCCGGAGAGCCGTGGACCACAGATTAGGCCCCACGTTGGGCGCCAAAAATGCCGAGGTCACTTTAGTACGGCATTCGCGTTTTGCTCATTCACTAGTCATTCCAAATTAGACTATGAACATATGGTACCACTATAAGAATAAATCAGACTGAGATCTGTTTCAGACTTATATTATGCTCAGAGTGATGACAAAGTAAAATCCTCAGCAGCAACTGCCTTGCTTCCGGGATACAACACATTTTATACTTCCAATAGACTAGGCGGGAGTATTCAAAACTGGGTGTATTAACTAGGGTGTTAGGTGGTCTGCATGCTAATATACGCGTATAGATTGGTTAATTGTAATTAGTATGTATCTATGCTCAGGTGTCCACGCCTTCATCTCCCGTGCCATCTTCAGACCAGTCACCAGCATCTCGAAGGTCATCTCCACATTCCTTGTTCCGATACATCCTCAATGGGGCCCTTTATGTCCGTGATTTATCTCTTCCTTTCTCACCAGATCCACGTCTCCAGATGTATCTATGTCCCTGTAATTTAATCTCACACACATAAAATGGCACAGAACAAAAACCTGCAAAGAAATTCAAGATGGAAGCAATAGAAAGCAGACAAAATGGAGGAGCGGAGGAAAGTTAGAATAAAAGCATTAAGAAACTTCTTCTTGCTAAAGTGAGATAAGCAGACAAAGAAGAATATATATAGAAAGAGAGAATAAAGATAAAATAGGAAATAGAGGAACAAATTAGAGAAAGAGAGAAATAAGAACAGAAAGATAGAGTATCAGAAAAACTATCTATATTATATATTATGAGTAAATATGGAAAAACTTCAATATTATATTCCAAGTGTTAGTACAAACATTCTAAAACATATGATTAGTTTATTAATTTATAGGAAATACCATATTTCCCCCACACCCCCACCCCAAAAATTGCCCCCCAACCATCCTCCAAAACACCCCCTCCAAAACCTGCACCCACACCAAACCACCCAACCCTGCCCCACCTCCACCTCATCCACCCAAACCTAAAACTTCACCCCCACCCCACCTCAAAACACCCCCTCCCCCGAAACCTGACGCCTTGTACCCTCCCCAACCCAGCAGCCCTAAAAAATGCCGCCCCCTCACCCTCTTTAATCTGCTTCCCCCAAAAAAGCCTGCAGCACTCCCCCTGCGCAAAAATGACTAACCCCCACCAAAACCCCTAAACCCAACCCCTCCCAAAAACAAAGCCCCTCCAAACCTGCGGGGCCGGAGCTATGATACCTACACACACATACACATACACTCTGAGACTTTACAGCTGTTGTCAAACTTGGGCCTATCAGCCAGGCTGATCATGTGACTTGTCATGTGGCTTTGGCCCTTCTGTGATGTCATCTGCTCATTTGCATATGATGATGTCACAATGGACAGAAACTGTAAACAACCTGCAGTGTCAAGATCAGTCATTTCTCTTTGAACTCTCGGCGAGGGAAGACGCATTTTCTTGCTCTCGGTAAGTTTTACTTCTAGATCATACACTGTGTGCAGAATTATTAGGCAAATGAGTATTTTGATCACAGTATACTTTTTATCAAATAACTGCCCATAAATTGAGAAAAATCAAGCGTGAAGCTGCCAAGATGCCATTTGCCACCAGTTTTGCCATATTTCAGAGCTGCAGCGTTACTGAAGTATCAAAAAGCACAAAGTGTGCTATACTCAGGGACATGGCCAAGGTAAGGAAGGATGAAAAACCACCACCTCTGAACAAGAAACATAAGATAAAACGTCAAGACTGGGCCAAGAAATATCAAAGGTTTCCATGGACTGATGAAATGAGAGTGACTCTTGATGGTCCAGATGGATGGGCCAGAGGCTGGATCAGTAAAGGGCAGAGAGCTCCACTCCGACTCAGACGCCAGCAAGGTGGAGGTGGGGTACTGGTATGGGCTGGGATCATCAAAGATCAACTTGTGGGACCTTTTCGGGTTGAGGATGGAGTGAAGCTCAACTCCCGGACCTACTGCCAGTTTCTGGAAGACACTTCTTCAAGCAGTGGTACAGGAAGAAGTCGGGATCGTGTAAGATAAACATGATTTTCATGCAGGACAATGCTCCATCACATGCATCCAACTACTCCACAGCGTGGCTGGCCAGTAAAGGTCTAAAAGAAGAAAAAACAATGACATGGCCGCCTTGTTCACCTGATCTGAACCCCATAGAGAACCTGTGGTCCCTCCTAAAATGTGAGATCTACCCCACTGCAACCTCCAAAAATATTAAGCTTTGATATCTGAGTCTTTTGGGTGATTGAGAACATAATAAAAATAGTCCTCTACAATACAACTTGCCTAATAATTCTGCACACAGTGTATACAGGGTGGGCCTTCTATATGGATACACCTGAATAAAGTGGGAATGGTTGGGATATCAACTATCAACTTTATGTACTGTTCCATGGTGCAGGGGGCTCTCGTCTTACCATACAGTGCTCCATACCTGATGTGTACTCCCTAACATCATTAGCAGTGACATGTTGAGAAAGGCCTAATTGGGGGCTGAAACGTTATTGCTGCTGTCACCTCACCATCCATGTGTGCTTCACAATAAATCACTTGAAACTGAACCAGATGAGTGCTTGGATTCTATTATAACTTCCTGTGTGTGGCACATTAGTATATGGGAGGGGGAAACTTTTCCAGATGAGGGGGGTGACCATGGCGGCCAATTTGGATCCAACTTTATTTTTTTCAATGGGAAGAGGGTCATGTGACATCAAACATATTTTGAGTATTTCATAAGAAAAACAATGGTGTGCTTGTATGCTTGGTTTTAACGTCACTTTATTCTTTCATGAGTTATTTATAAGTTTATGATCACTTATAAAATGTGATCAAAGTGCTGCCCATTGTGTTGGATTGTCAGTACAACCCTCTTCTCCCACTCTGGACACTGATAGCAGAAGAAATGCTGCACAGGCCTCCAGGATCCGCTGTGTCAGAGGCTGCACATCTCATATCTGCACAGCACTTTTATTGCATTTTATATAAGTGATGAATGATGTAAAATGGTTTGGGGGAGGAGGGGAAGTTTTGGGGTTTCGGTGAGGGGTTGATGGGTAGGTTTAGGGGTGTATATTGTTTAGGAGGGGAGGACTGAAGGTTTGTAGGGGGGTGCTCATTTGGGGGGCAGGTTTGGGGGTTCGGGGTGCAGGTTTGTAGGGGGAGTGGATTTAGGGGGGCGTGCAGGTTTGAAGGGGGGAGGGTCTGGGAGGCATTTTTTTGGGGGGATGCAGGTTTGGGGGAGGTATTTTCTGGGGGGGTTGGGGTGTAGTGAACAGATTTAGACGAGCAGGTTTGTGGTGGGGGGGGGGGGATTTGGCAGGGCGTACAGGTTTAAAGGGGGGGCCGGTATGGGGATACATTTTTGGTGGTTGTCTGACACCTGCTGGCACTCTGAAAACATGATGTTGGGCACATTGTAAACTGGGCAAATTAGGCACATTTGTAAAGAGTGGGATAGATAGATGAAGGTATAGATGGAGGAATAGATGGATTCAGGAATGGATGGATAGGTGGAGGACTGGATGGATGGATGGATGGATGGATGAATGGATAGATAGATAGATAGATAGATAGATGATAGATAGATAGATGATAGATAGATAGATATTCAGTTTGCAAAAATGAAGACTGCAGCACTCAATTTTTGGATGTTTTTCTGCCTTTAATGGCCTTCAGGCATAGTACAGCTGTATTATGCCTGAAGACCATTAAAGGCAGAAAAACATCCAAAAATTGAGTGCTGCAGTCTTCATTTTTGCAAACTAAAGGTCTGTATAGTGGTGGCTGATACCCATCCAAGGACTGATCTAGCACCTAGCATTTTGCTATAAGAACCGCTGCTTAAAAGTTTTTTCTAGATAGATAGATAGATAGATAGATAGATAGATAGATAGATACCAAGGAAAAAATGTCTCTGCAGCATACAGCCACTACCAATATCGTACATATGCGAACAAGCAAAAAATTAGAACAAAATTTAAAAACTTACGTTTTTTCAAAAAACTCATTATTCTTAATTTTTATTTTCCTGGGGGTCTTAGTTCATACATTGGCCAATGTCTGCTTGCTCACCAACCACGTCACGGTGCCCCCAGGTCTGATGAGTCCTGCGCTGACAACTCCATATCTTATACACAAAGCTGGCTGGCTCCATGACTGCACTTAGCACCCTCATCACCCACAGGTGGTCTGAGGTTGAGATGGTGTCCACCACCTAACAGTGGGACAGGGAGGAAAAGGAGGACAGGGATGTCAGCTCAGGGCTCATCAGACCTGGGGGCACCGTGACGTGGTTGGTGAGCAAGCAGACATTGGCCAATGTATGTATTAAGACCCCAGAAAATAAAAATTAATACAAATTTTTGAAAAAACGTACGTTTTTACATTTTTTTCTAATTTTGTTTTTCTAATTTTTTGCTTTTTAGCATATGTACGATATTGGTAGTAGCTGTGTGCTGCAGAGACATTTTTTTCTTGGTATTTGACCCAGCGTCACTGCTAGCACCAGTTCACATTGTGTCTTGAGTGCTGTGCAGTTTTTTTGCTTTTTGTAGATAGTTAGATAACAAAACATAAAAAGTGGTTCTAGTTGTAGATAGATAGATAAATAGATAGATAAATAGATAGATAGATAGATAGAGAGATATATAAAGAGTGGGATAGATAGATGACACAGACAGCACATAGTACATTGCAGATATCACACCTACAGTCCACACATGGTACACACAGCACACATATTAGTCAGCTACAGTATCAGCTGGTTCTCCTCCTGTGACGGAGATAAGCAGTAGTTATTTTATTTTCTCCAGCCTGGGATCTGCAGGTGCCCCTCCCCCTCCTCTCTCTGGTAAAGACAGCAGTAGAGAGGTCAGAGCACAGAGGGGAGGGCGCCCCCTGCAGTCTTCCTACTGAAGACTGTGTAGAACCTGATAATAATGCAAGTGAGTTTTGAGGTCTCCCTATGGCGCCCCCCTCTGACTGGCGCCCTGTGCAGTCGCACGACTCGCACATATGTAAAGCCGGCTATGAGTATAAGTAATTAGGCGGCTTTATTTGTCAGATCGGTACAATCACAGTGATACCAGATTTATATAGTATTTTTTTTCTTGGTTTGGCTTTTATCACGCTAAAAACACTTTTTTTTTTTTTTTTTTTTACAAAATAATGTTTTTTTGCATGCTGCAGTTTTTTATCTTTCTACCGACAGGGTCATGTGAGAGTTTGTGGTTTGCTTTTTCTTAAGCTGTTCACCGTATCGTAAAAGTGATAAGACAGCTTTATTCTCTGGTTCAGTACAACCATAATGAAAAATCATTTATATAGTTGCTTATGTTTTGCCGCTTTTACATCAAAAAACTATTTTATACAAAAAAAGAATTGTTGTTGCATCTCTTTATTCTTAATGCTGAAACTTTTTTAATTTTTGCTGCCGAAACTGTGTGGCACATAGTTTTTTATGGGGCAAGATGACATTTCCAGTGATGCCAATGCCATTCTTATCTACATGCGACTTTTTGTTTGTGTTTTATTCCTCTTTTTTTGGCATTATGATGAAAAAGCATAGTGTTCTTTCATGTGTTTTTTCATGCGGATTTTGAATTTAAAAAATGGTTTCAAGGTATCATAATGTGATGTGGGCCTCCGCTGTAGTTTTGGTCATCAGCACAGGTACAGCAGGCAGTTATAGGCTGACACCCACCCACACCTGCCTAGTTTTACCTGGCTGGTAATCAAAAATACAGCAGAGACCTTTTTTTAAATTATTTTTTTAAATAATTACAAATAAGATGATGAGGTGCTTTGCATATGTTTAGTCTCCAGCGTAAGTACAGCAGGCAGTAACAGGCTGCCACCTACCCACAGCTGCCTAGTTTTACCTGGCTGGTAATCAAAAATACAGCAGAGACCTTTTTTTAAATTATTTCTTGAAATAACTACAAGAAAATGAGGGGCTTTGCATATTTTTGGTTGCCAGCCAGGTACAGCAGGCAGGTACGGACTGCCACCAACCCCCAGCCCAGCTGCCTAGTTCTACCTGGCTTGTAATCAAAAATACAGCAGAGACCTTTTTTTTTTTATTTCTTGAAATAATGACCCGGTTTCCCAGCAGGCCAGACCGACCCTGGGTCCAGCCATGGCAAACTAATGTCAAGCACATTTTCAGCATCTAGTGTGACCATGGCCGGCATCTCGTTCACCCTCAGCTTCCTCCCTCTTATCACATCCATTATCAACATCTCCTTCCTCATATTCACTACTGCTGACTGCGCCCACATGAGCCCTGTCTGGTGAACTGAAATAATCCTGGGTAGAAACTGCGCTAAGTGGTCGTCCATTATTTTGGATAATAATTTGAGGTCCTGATTAATTAATGAAATGAGCCTATAACCTGAAGGCTCATCTAACTAACCCCTTCTCACCCTTGGGTAACAATTTTATATATGCTGTGTTTAGCGGAACTGACACCTTTTCTCCCACCAATATCTTATTAAATAGCAGCGTTAGAGTTGGCGCTACCTGTCCTTTCAGTGCCTTATAAAATTCCCCATTGAACCCATCTGGTCCCGGGGCCTTGTGCAAGCCCAGCCCCCCTATGGCTGATTGGACCTTCTCTACCGTTATCTCACTATTAAGTCTCAAGCTCCTCCCCAGTAAATGCCATAATTTTTACCTTTTGAATGCATTCCTTACCTTCCCTCCCGGGCACCCTGCCGCTGCTGCCAAGACACCTCTGTAGCATCAGCCCATTCTAAAGCACCAAAACAGGTAACACGCTGTTCCCCGCCAGCATCAGAAGCCCAGTGATGTGATCACAGGGCCTCGATGTAATGCCATGACAGCACGGGACCATCTGATGACCCCGGATGCTGTCATGAATCACTTCCTGCCGGCGATGCCCGAGCGACATCACCGGCAGAATGTGATCATTTGTGCTGTACAGAGGGATGGTGAAGCATCTCTCTGGACAGTACAAGTGATTGGACACTGCAGTGCTGATATTCCCTAAGGGGCAGTGTAAAATAAAGGAAAAGTAAAAAAATAAAACATGAAAAAATTAGAAATACATAAGTTCAAATCACCCCCTTTTGCCCCATTGCAAATAAAACTTACAAAAAAAAATTCACACATATTTGGTATCGCCGCATTCAGAAAATGCCTGATTTATTAGAATATAAAATCAATTAATCAGAACTGTAAACTGAAAAACAGAGAAAAGAGTCCAAACACCAAAATTATGAGTTTTTTTGTGGTCACCGCAACATTGCAATAAAATGCAATAACAGGCAATCAAAACATTACATCTGTCCAAAAATGGTATCAATAGAAACGTCAGCTCAGGGCGCAAAAAAAACAAGCCGTCACAGCCCCAGATCCCGAAACATGAGAACACTACGGGGCGCGGGAAATGCCAACAAAAGCGCAATACCGACACCTCAGTGTTACCATATAGTACTGACCCCAGACATCATACCGAAATGTCAGTGTTACCATATAGTACTAACCCGAGGCATCATATTGACACATCAGTGTTACCATATAGTACTGACCCCAGACATCATACTGACACGTCAGTGTTATCATATACCGTGTTTCCCTGAAAGTAAGACACTGTCTTATATTTTTTTTTTCCTCCAAAAAGTCCGCCATGTCTTACTTTCGGGGGGTGTCTTATATACCCTACATCCCACTGCAGCCTCCCATACACACACATACACCACATACCCATACACACACACACATACACACCACACACCCCCATACATACACATAACCATACACACACACACATACCCATACACACAAACCGTTTTTTACCGGTCTCCGGTGGCCCCCGCTCTCCGGTGTCCGCGCTCTCCCCGCTGGCCTCCTCTCTCTGGTGGTCCCCCGTCCTCCAGCTGGCCTCCACTCTCCGGTGGCCCCCTCCGCTCTCCGGTGCCCCCCCCTGCTCTCCGGCGTCCCCCCGCTCTCCTTCCCACTGTAGCTGCCAAACTCCTCCCAGGTCAGGAGCCCTGCGCCAATTACAGCGCAGAACCGTGAGCCAATCACAGCCCAGGAACCGCTAGCCAATCAGAGGCCATGCACGATGTCAGCTGGCCGCAGATTGGCTTGCGGTTCCTGGGCTGTGATTGGGCCACGGTTCCTGTGCTGTAATTGGCGCAGGGCTCCTGACCTGGGCAGAGTTTGGCAGCTACAGCGGGAATCAGGAGAGCGGGGGGCCGCTGGAGAGTGGGGGGCCACCAGAGAGCGGAGTGGGCGACCGGAGAGCGGGGGACCACCACAGTCCTCAGGCAGGTACGCCTTATAATCGGGGGGTGTCTTATATTAGCAAGTACGGCGCCCCCCCAAGCATGCCTTACTTTCGGGGGCGCCCTACTTTCGGGGAAACACGGTAGTACTGACTCCAGACATCATACCGACACGTCAGTGTTACCATATAGTACTGACCCTAGACATCATACTGACATGTCAGTGTTACCATATAGTACTGACCCTAGACATCATACCGACACATCAGTGTTAACATATAGTGCTGATCCCAGACATCATAGCGACACGTCAGTGTTAGCATATAGTACTGACCCCAGACATCATACCGACGCGTCAGAGTTACCATATAGTACTGACCCCAGACATCATACTGACACCTCAGTATTACCATATAGTACTGACCCGAGACATCATACCGACACGTCAGTGTTACCATATAGTACTGAACTGAGACATCATACCGACACGAGTGTCATCATATAGTACTGACCCCAGACATCATACCGACACGTCAGTGTTGCCATATAGTACTGACCCCAGACATCATACCGACACATCAGTGTTACCATATAGCACTGACTCGAGGCATCATACCGACACGTCAGTGTTACCATATAGTACTGACCCCAGACATCATACTGACATGTCAGTGTTACCATATAGTACCGCTCCGAGGCATAATACTGACACATCAGTGTTACCATATAGTACTGACCCCAGACATCATACCGACACATCAGTGTTACCATATAGCACTGACTCGAGGCATCATACCGACACGTCAGTGTTACCATATAGTACTGACCCCAGACATCATACTGACATGTCAGTGTTACCATATAGTACCGCTCCAAGGTATAATACCAACACCTCAGTGTTACCATTGTAAGGTAGCGAGCCGGGGGACTCGCTTGCTGCGTAATGACGCCAACACGTATTTATAATTTTGCAAATGACTACCCGTTTATTTCTCATTTACATCTCATAACCCGGGTAGTACATTAAACATTTCAACATAAATACTTCACATAACACATTGACATTACACTTAACATACAATCATATTGCACATATAGAATTACCATAACCCAGGACCTGTAACCACGCCTCTGTCCCCATTGGAGCTCTAACAACCGCTCCTGTGGTGGCTACAGTCTCCGGCCTATCTACACGGTCCATACACATTTCACAGTATATAAGTTACCCAACACGATGACCCCTCTGGGTTCATAACAGGGATTGAGCAACCTGAGTACCGGGTATGTCATGTATCCCCAAGGGGCTCCTTCCTGGACGCATCTCAACCTACGTCCCGGTCAGAGTCCGCCTGGTTCAACCATGGTGTCCCCACTCTAGGAGCCCTTTTTAACCCCTGCTTCTGACCTTCGTTACCTGCGCCTCAACGGGCCCTGTGGGTCCCAATGGCAGTACCTGCCGCCTGGCTTTAGTCACCCAGCTCGATGACATAACATTAATCCGTAGTCAGGATTCCTGCCTGACCGGGACCTTACATACCGTATGTGACCCATCATAATATATCCATAGATCACATACATTTCTTACACTCGCTCACAGCCCATCATAACACATCCATGGACTGTGGCTTCTCCATGACCATAACAGGGACCTGGTCAACCATAGAATCCGGGCTAACCATGCATCACCCTGGCCTAGTCACCACGGTACGGGCCACCAGTCGCCACCAAATATCCATCTCATGGCAGGTCTCCAGGTCGACGACTGTACCCTGCGTCTGAGTAGCACCCTATCGGATCAGCCATGGTTACCCTTCTAGGAGCCTTCGTGACCCCTGTCTCTGGCCACAGGCACACCCACACCATTAGAGGTCGTGGTTGAGGGACAGGTACCCGCTGCAGGCAGCCGGGCAAGCATCCCTTCATCCACAGGGACGGATCGCCTCCAATATCATCCACACTAGCTGGGTCACTCTCTCCCCACCTTATTATACATTGCTCTTACATAGGCCATCATCTCACATTCAGGGCAATTGCCTAAGCCCTCACATACATCAACGGGTCCTTTACCGACTACCTAGTCAGACCCAATGGCGGTTATGCCCGCCTGGCATTAATCACACACAGCACTCCATCACACGGGAACTGCTGTGTTACCGGGCACAGATCCGGGTCTCGCTACCTGGGTAACGGGTTGGCCAAGCCTCCCCACGGGCTCCTTCCTGGACGTGTTTCACCCCACGGCCAGTCCAGCGTCCGCCAGGTCAGCCACGGCTTCCCCACACCAGGTGCTGTAACGAATCCGGTCCTGGATTGGAGCTAGCGGTATGGAGCTAGCATGCTCATGGGCGTACCCAGGATCAAAACTAGGGGGGGGGCAAGCCATGGTTGTTCAGGTTGTAAAATTGCTCACCGGGGCCCATCAGACTTGTTACGCCACTGGGGAGCCCTATGGGGGGCTGTATATGAAATGGGAGCCCTATGGGGGGGCTGTATATGAAATGGGAGCCCATATGGGGGGCTGTATGAGATGTAAGTTCCATCTCATATACAGCCCCCCCCAATGTCCCATAGGGCTCACATCTCATATACAGCCCTCCATAGGGCTGCCATATCATATACAGCCCCCTTATAGGGCTTCCATATCATATATAACCCTGCCATAGGGACCCAAATCATATTCAGCCCCTCATAGGGCTCCTGTATCATATACAGCCCCTCCCATATGGCTCCCATCAAGAGAGCCCTATGGGGGGTTGTATATGATGTGGGAGCCCTATGGGGTGGACTGTATATGATATGGGAGCCTTATGGGGGCTGTATATGATATTGGAGTCCCATCTCATATACAGCCCCCACAATACCCCATACAGCCCTCATATCATATACAACAGCCCCCCATAGGGCTCCTATATCATATATAGGCTGTCCCCCCTGCCCCACTCTGGGTACGCCCATGTATATTTGTGTATATGACTGTATGTGTGTGATTGTATGTATATGATTGTGTATGTGTTTATGATCATATTATATACTCGCGTATAAGCCGAGTTTTTCAGCCCAAAATTTGGGCTGAAAAGTCCCCCCTCGGCTTATATGCGAGTATATAAAAAAAAAAAAAAAAAATACAGCCGCAGCCCCGGAGGTATACAGGCCCCCCATCAAGTTCCAGGGCCCCCCCCACCTTGCGCGCAGCCTGTAAAGGAAAATCATACTTACCGGGGTCCAGTCGCGCCGTCCGCAGCTGCCGACATGACGATCCCGGGCTCCATTCAGCGTCTTCCGCATTTCCTGTAGTCGCGGGCAATGACGTCATTGC
>JARQOC010000007.1:98714325-98743792 GCA_033576535.1 Allobates femoralis
CTGCGCTCTCTCTTCTTTGTTCTGTCTCCCCCTCACCCATGTGCTGTCTTCTCCTCTCATGCACTCTCTCTGCCCCCCGTGCGCTCTCTCTGCCCCCCTGTGAGCTCTGTTCCCCTTTGTGTGCTGTCTCAGTACCCCTGTGCGCGTTCTCTGTCCCCCGTGTGCTCACCTCATCCCCAGTGCGCTCTCTCTGCCCCAATGTGTGCTCTCTCTCTCTGCTCCCCCTGTGCGTGCTTTCTCTGCCACCCTGTGTTTAAACCGGGAGAGGTGAGTGTGCGGAAATTGGGAGAGGGGAGAGGAGCATGCAAAGACCAGGATAGGTGATGGGAGCATGCAGAGATCGGGAGAGGGGAGCAGAGTGTGCAGAGACCAGGAGAGGAGCGTGCAGAGACCGGAGAGGGGATGGGAGCATGCAGAAATCGGGAGAGGGGAGCAGAGTGTGCAAAGAGGGGAGAGGAGCGTGCAGAGACCAGGAGAGGGGACAGGAACATGCAGAGACCAGGACTGGGGAAAAGAAGCAGAGCGTATGGAGACCGGGACCAAGGGAGAGGAGCATAGCGTGCGAAGACTGGGACCGGGGGAGGGGAGAAGAGGTGCAGAGACAAGACCAGGAAGCAGAGCATGCAGAAACTGGGGGAGGGGAGCGTGCGTGCAGAGACCGGGACTGGGGAGCAGAGACCAAGACTGGGGGAGGGGAGCAGAGCATGTGGAGACTGGTACCAGGGAAGGACAGCTGAGCAGGCAGAGACTAGGGGAACTGCTGTCTGTACCTGCTATCTGTGCTCCCCCACTCCATGTCTGCTAAAGGACTTTTGGTCATGTGATCTGTGACTCTGCCCATGACCGTGACCTCATCACAGGTCCTGTAGGCAATGAGAGGCAGAGAGGCGAGTCAGAGGCATGCAGCTGGAGCGGGAGGGCAGTGCATGCAGCGTTGTTTTCGTTTATCGCTTCTGCCACCAGCAGTCACCATATTGGACACCCATCACTTGGGTGTCTGACTATGGTGACCGGAACTTGTTCTGTCCTCTGACCAATCAGAGGATAGGAGGACACCCTGATGGCAGAAGTTGATGATGGATGGGACAGGTCAATTATATAAAGAGATCAGTCTTTTAGTTTAGAGGATGAAATATTGGATTTTGATGATTTTATTTTTTTCTCATTAGATTTATGGCAGCTGAGATTATATGTGGACTCCAATACCTGCATAGCACAGGCATAATACACAGGTAAGTGCAGCACGTCTTCTTCTGTTTACACGTGGTATAAATACTCCTCTACCCTCATCCTAATGCCCTCTATAGACACTTCTTATCTCAGACCACAATATGGTCTTCAGTCCAGCTACTAGAATAAATATGTTATCATCTCTTTCCTCTACCAGAGACATCAAACCATCAAACATCTTACTGGACAGCAACGGGCACGTGAAGATCGCGGACTTTGGTCTAGCCACAATGAATATCTTTGGCAAAAAAAAGGCATCAGGATTGGCCGGAACCAGTTCATACATGGCTCCAGAGGTGAGAAACCATATACCTATCACTAAGTTATCACTGTGTACAAGGATGGACATGTCCATGTCTTCTGCTGTCTTCTTATTGTCTTCTTCGTGTCTTCTCAGATGATTCTTGGGAGGCCCTATAACGCTGCTGTGACTGGTACTCTGTCGGTCTGGTACTGTACGAGATGGCTACCGGCAAGAATCCAGTCTTGGATGCTTCACCTATGGAGAGAAATTCACACATCAATAATCTCGTCTTTCCAAGAGCAATGGATCCCCAACTTAAAGACATCATAAAGGGGGTGAGTATAAAGACACAACTCAGTAATAATGTGGTTGTATATAATGAAAAACACAATAAAAATGGGAAAACTACTGGACTGAATAATCATCTTCATTATGTTTCCAGCTCTTGGATAAGTCTTCAAAGAGACGGCAGCTATTTGTGAAGAACATCAGGGATCAACCGTTATTCGCTGGGATCAACTGGACAGAGATGGAGAGAGCCAACACTCATCCACCATTCAAACTACAACCTGTAAGTATATGGTCCAGAGATGACGGTGGCAGGCGTACATGTTTATCGTGTGACTTTATAAACACTGGTTCTTGTGTCTTCTCTCCGTAGCCCCCAAAGATGACATCAGATCCAAGGAAAAGTGTCCGGCCCTGCACAAAAGTCATCAAGCCACAAACTTCTAATAACAAACAGACAGTCAGAAGGCGAACACAACTTACCAACACAGAACAACCTACCACTACAACAACCCCCCGGTAAGTACGTAAATGGGATAGGGGCATTACATCTCATGCCCTGTGAATCAGTCAGCAGAGTTTACTGAGGAACAATCAAACATTTCTAATATACTGTCTCTTTCCTGACAGAACATTTGTCGGCATTGTGAAGGACATCTGCCACAAGATTTGGAGTGTGGTGGGTGGTGGAAGTAGCCGAGTGACCGAGAGGAAGTAGTAAGTGGACCCACTGGATCACAGGGGGGACCTGGACCTAGGGAAGGGCAGCGGCCCCAGTGGCTGCCCTTCCCTAGGTCCAGGTCACCACAGGTCCAGCCAGTATGGGGCGTGTTTTTTTTATAAGGTAATTAGAACAGTATTGGCGATGGGGCTTATAAGTAATAGGACATTAGAACATTTTATATATAATTAATTATATTATATAATAGGTACATTATAGGTATTAGAACAGTATTGGGCGGATGGGGGCTTTATAAGGTAATGAACATATGGAGTGAGCTAAAGGAATTAGAACATATGGCGGGGGCTTTATAAGGTAATTAGAACAGTATTGGGCGGATGGGCTTATAAGGTAATTAGAAGAAGGCGGTTTTTTTTATAGAATTAGGGACAGTATGGGGGGGGCTTTATAAGGTAATTAGGAACAGTATGGGGCGGTGGGGGCTTTATAAGGTAATTAGGAACAGTATTGGCGATGGGCTTATAAGGTATTAGGAACAGTATGGGCAGTGGGCTTTATAAGGTAATTAGAACAGTATGGCGTGGGGCTTTAAAGGTAATTAGGAACAGTATGGGGCGGTGGGGGCTTTATAAGGTAATTAGGAACATTATAGGAACATTATTATATATAATAGAATATAATGTAATCTATTATATAATCACGAATGGGATTTTTGCCCCTTTTGAGTCCGCTCACGCTGCGAGTCAATGTCGTCATGTGGATACGACCGAAGCATTGGCCGCGCAGCGGCCATTGCGAGCAGTTCTAAGGCGACTCGCTATGCCCGCGCAGCGGGCATGGCGAGTCGCCTTAGCAGCGCGAAGCATTGGCCGCGAAGTGGCCATTGCGAGTCAGAGACTCGCTCTGCTAGAATCCCGATGCATCTGCATCGGGCACCCAGCTAGTATAATATATTAATATATATAATTAGGTACATTATAAGGTAATTAGGAACAGTATTGGGCGGATGGGGGCTTTATAAGGTAATTAGGAACAGTATGGGGAGTGGGGGGCTTTATAAGGTAATTAGGAACAGTATGGGCGGTGGGGCTTTATAAGTAATTAGGAACATTATAGGAACATTATATATAATAAATATATTAATATATATAATTAGGTACATTATAAGGTAATTAGGAACAGTATGGGGCGATAGGGGGCTTTATAGGGTAATTATCAATAGTGTGGGGTGGTGGGGGGCTTTATAAGGTAATTAGGAACAGTATTGGGCGGATGGGGGCTTTATAAGGTAATTAGGAACAGTATGGGGCGGTGGGGGCTTTATAAGGTAATTAGGAACATTATAGGAACATTATATATATAATATAAATATAAATATAATATAAATAGTACATTATAATAATAGAATATTATATTAAGGAATAGACGAGTTATAAGGTAATTAGGAACATGTATGGGCTTTGGTGGCGTGGGATGGGGGCTTTATAAGGTAATTAGGAACAGTATGGGGAGTGGTGGTGGGGCATTATAGGTATAGTAATTAGGAACAGTATGATGGGGTAGGTTGGCGGGCTTTATAAGGTAATTAGGAACAGTATGGGGAGGTGGGGGGCTTATATATAGGAATATGGGAACTATATATTAGCTAGGAACATCTATTATATAATCACAAATGGGTTTTTTGCCCCTTTTGAGACCAGCGAGTCAGCGTGGTCATGTGGATACGAACGAAGCATTGGCCGCGCAGCGGCCATTGCGAGCAGCTCTAAGGCGACTCGCTATGCCCGCGCAGCGGGCATGGCGAGTCGCCTTAGCAGCGCGAAGCATTGGCCGCGAAGCGGCCATTGCGAGTCAGAGACACGCTCTGCTAGAATCCCGATGCATTGTGCATCGGGCACCCAGCTAGTTATATATAATATAATATATTAATATATATAATTAGGTACATTATAAGGTAATTAGGAACAGTATGGGGCGATAGGGGGCTTTATAGGTAATTATCAATAGTGTGGGGTGGTGGGGGGCTTTATAGGGTAATTAGGAACAGTATGGGGCAGAGGAGGGCTTTTATAGGTAATAAGGAACAGTATGGGGCGGATGGGAGCTTAATAGGGTAATTAGGAACAGTATGGGCCGGTGGAGGGCTTTATAGGATAATTAGGAACAGTATGGGGGTGGGAGTTTTAAAGGGTAATTAGGAACAATATGGGTCGGTGGGGGCTTTATAAGGTAATTAGGAACATTATAGGAACTTTATTATACATTATATTAATATATATAATTAGGTACATTATAAAATAATTAGGAACAGTTTGGGGCGATAGGGGGCTTTATAGGGTAATTATCAACAGTGTGGGGGTGGGGGCTTTATAGGGTAATTAGGAACAGTATGGGGCGGATGGGAGCTTAATAGGGTAATTAGGAACAGTATCGGGGTGGATGGGGCTTTATAGGGTAATTAGGAACAGTATGGGGGATGGGAGCTTAATAGGTAATTAGGAACAGTATTGGGTGGATGGGGTGCTTGTTATAGGGTAATTAGGAACAGTATGGGGTGGATGGGGCTTTATAGGGTAATTAGGAACAGTATGGGGCGGTGGGGGCTTTATAAGGTAATTAGGAACAGTATGAGGCGGTGGAGGGCTTTATAGGGTAATTAGGAACAGTATGGGGCGGTGGGAGTTTTATAGGGTAATTAGGAACAAAATGGGTCGGTCTGGGCTTTATAAGGCAATTAGGAACATAATATAATATAATATTATATTAATATTAATATACTAGCTGTGAGCCCGATGCAAATGCATCGGGATTCTAGAACGTTCATTAATTTGATTATAGTAGATAGCAATTTTTATTTTATTATTTATTTTGTTTTGTTTTTTTACTATTTTTATTATTATTAAATTTATTTATTTTGTTATTTTAAGTAAATTTATTTGTATTAAAATTATTTTATTTTATTTAAAAACCGCATCTGCGGCGCGGTTGCGGTAATCCCCATAGAAAGTATAGGGGACTTGCGGCAGGTGCGGCAAAACCGCACTTGCCGCACCTGCCGCAAGTCCCCCTATACTTTCTATGGGGATTACCGCAACCGCGCCGCAAGTGCTCGCACTCAGCCAGCGACTCGCAATGCGGCGCGGTTGCGGTAATCCTTATGGGGATTAACGCAACCGCGCCGCAAGTGCTCGCACTCAGCCAGCGACTCGCTGCCGCACCTGCCGCAAGTCCCCCTATACTTTCTATGGGGATTACCGCAACCGCGCCGCAAGTGTAGCGACTCGCAATGGCCTCGCGGCCATTGCTCGCGCTTCACAGCGACTCGCAATAGATCCCCATTGAAAGTATAGGGGAGATGCGGCAGGTGCGGCGGCTGAGGTAGCGACTCGCAATGGCCTCGCGGCCATTGCTCGCGCTACCTCAGCGGTAAATCGCTAACTTTGTGGCCGAGCCTCTGGTTCTATTTTCGGCCAGCGACCGGCGCTCCAGCAAGGCAGGGGTTAAAAAAAATAAAAAAAGATTATGCTCACCTCACCCCGAGCCCCCGCCGTCTTCCTCCAGGCTCCCGGTGCCTGCTTACCATGGAGTAACCTGGTGTCACGTGACTCTGACATCACCGCAGGTCCTGAACTGCTGTAGAAGAGCTCTGCAGGCACCGGGAGCCTGCAGGAGCCACCAGGAGCCTGGAGGAAGACGGCGGCGGCTCGGGGAGAGGTGAGGAAATGTTTTTTTTTTACAGTAGTGCGGCTGCGGCTCGCGATGACGCTGCGCGTCATCGCTCGCAGTGCCGCTAAGGAGCTTGGGATTCGGCGACAACGCCCGAATTCCCAACTCCCGATTATATAAGTAGAAAATAAATATTATCTACTATATAATTGTCTAATATTCTCTGTCTGTCACGGAAATCGCGCGCTAGCGCTGATTGGTCCACCCGGCGGGCTCAACCAATCAGCGCTAGCGCGCGATTTCTGTACACAGAGAACAAAAAATACTAGGGGATCGGGGCAGTCTCAATTGATAAATGCGCATGCGCAACATGCACGCGCGAGCTCGCGCGCACCTGGCGCATGCGCAGTAGATACGGCTGCTGTCAATTCAAGTTGGCGCGGTGCTGACACTGCCGGCCGCCACCCCTCCGTTTTGGCGCCTTGCCAAGACTTCCATCACTGCTCCCGGTATTAACCCTTTAGGGGGAGGACTTCCATCACTGCTCCTGGTATTAACCCTTTAGGGGGAGGACTTCCATCACTGCTCCCGGTATTAACCCTTTAGGGGGAAGACTTCCATCACTGCTCCCAGTATTAACCCTTTAGGGGGAGGACTTCCATCACTGCTCCCGGTATTAACCCTTTATGGGGGGCTTCTAACACGCCCCGGTATACCTTGGGGGGTATTAACCCTTTAGGGGGAGGACTTCCATCACTGCTCCCGGTATTAACCCTTTATGGGGGGGCTTCTAACACTGCTCCCGGTATTAACCCTTTAGGGGGGGGTATTAACCCTTTAGGGGGAGGACTTCCATCACTGCTCCCGGTATTAACCCTTTAGGGGGAGGACTTCCATCACTGCTCCCGGTATTAACCCTTTATGGGGGGGCTTCTAACACTGCTCCCGGTATTAACCCTTTAGGGAGAGGGTTTATAGATAGATGGGGGGGTCCCTTATGGCGGGGGCCCGTGTATGGATGGATAGGGGTCCATTACTGCGGAGGGGGCTGTGTACGGATAGATAGGGGGGTCCCTTACTGTGGGGGGCCTGTGTACGGATAGATAGAGGGGTCTGTGTATGGATAGTTAGGAGGGTCCCTTATGGCAGGGGCCCGTGTACGGATGGATAGGGGGTCCCTTATGGCGGGGGTCTGTGTATGGATGGATAGGGGGTCCGTTATGGCGTGGGGGCCCGGTATTGGATGGATAGGGGGTCCCTTATGGCGGGGGCCCGTGTATGGATGGATAGGGGGTCCCTTATGGCGGGGGCCCGTGTATGGATGGATAGGGGTACATTACTGCGGAGGGGGCTGTGTACGGATAGATAGGGGGGTCCCTTACTGTGGGGGGCCTGTGTACAAATAGATAGAGGGGTCTGTGTATGGATAGTTAGGAGGGTCCCTTATGGCGGGGGCCCGTGTATGGATGGATAGGGGGTCCCTTATGGCGGGGGTCGGTGTATGGATAGATAGGGGGTCCCTTATGGCGGGGGCCCGTGCATGGATGGATAGGGGGTCCCTTATGGCGGGGGCCCGTGTATGGATGGAAAGGGTTAATACCGGGAGCAGTGATGGAAGTCCTCCCCCTAAAGGGTTAATACCGGGAGCAGTGATGGAAGTCTTGGCAAGGCGCCAAAACGAGAAGGAGGTTGGCGGCGCGCAGTGTCGGCACCGCGCGAACTTGAATTGACAGCAGCCTTATCTACTGCGCATGCGCCAGGTGCGCGCGAGCGCCAAAACGAGAACGCGGGAGAAGGAGGTTGGCGGCGCGCAGTGTCGGCACCGCGCGAACTTGAATTGACAGCAGCCGTATCTACTGCGCATGCGCCGAGTGCACGCGCGAGTCCCGCGCGTGCATGTTGCGCATGCGCATTTATCAATTGAGACTGCCCCGATCCCCTAGTGAACTGCTGGGCCACTGCGCATGCGTCACTCCGCGAACTGCTGCAGCTACTGCGCATGCGTCACTCCCACAAAATGCTGCCGCTACTGCGTATGCGTGCTCCTTGGTCAGGCGTCTCCGTCCACTAGGGATCGGGGCAGTCTCAATTGATAAATGCGCATGGGCAACATGCACGCGCGTGCACTCGCCGCCGCGCGGAGCTCGCGCACACCTGGCGCATGCGCAGTAGATACGGCTGCTGTCAATTCAAGTTCGCGCGGTGCCGACACTGCGCGCCGCCAACCTCCTTCTCCCGCCTTCTCGTTTTGGCGCCTTCCATCACTGCTCCCGGTATTAACCCTTTAGGGGGAGGACTTCCATCACTGCTCCCGGTATTAACCCTTTCCATCCATACACGGGCCCCCGCCATAAGGGACCCCCTATCCATCCATACACGGGCCCCCGCCATAAGGGACCCCCTATCCATCCATACACGGGCCCCCGCCATAAGGGACCCCCTCTCCATCCATACACGGGCCCCCCCATAAGGGACCCTCCTAACTATCCATACACAGACCCCTCTATCTATCCGTACACAGGCCCCCCACAGTAAGGGACCCCCCTACCTATCCGTACACAGCCCCCTCCGCAGTAATGGACCCCTATCCATCCATACACGGGCCCCTCCATAAGGGACCCCCCCATCTATCTATAAACCCTCTCCCCCCTCTCTGAGCCCCCCCCTAAAGAGTTAATACCGGGAGCAGTGTTAGAAGCCCCCCATAAAGGGTTAATACCGGGAGCAGTGATGGAAGTCCTCCCCCTAAAGGGTTAATACCGGGAGCAGTGATGGAAGTCCTCCCCCTAAAGGGTTAATACCGGGAGCAGTGATGGAAGTCCTCCCCCTAAAGGGTTAATACCGGGAGCAGTGATGGAAGTCCTACCCCTAAAGGGTTAATACCGGGAGCAGTGATGGAAGTCCTCCCCCTAAAGGGTTAATACCGGGAGCAGTGTTAGAAGCCCCCCCCCCATAAAGGGTTAATACCGGGAGCAGTGATGGAAGTCCTCCCCCTAAAGGGTTAATACCGGGAGCAGTGTTAGAAGCCCCCCCATAAAGGGTTAATACCGGGAGCAGTGATGGAAGTCCTCCCCCTAAAGGGTTAATACCGGGAGCAGTGATGGAAGTCCTCCCCCTAAAGGGTTAATACCGGGAGCAGTGATGGAAGTCTTGGCAAGGCGCCAAAACGGCGGCGCGCAGTGTCGGCACCGCGCGAACTTGAATTGACAGCAGCCGTTTCTACTGCGCATGCGCCAGGTGCGCGCGAGCTCGCGTGGCGGCGAGTGCACGCGCGAATCCCGCGCGTGCATGTTGCGCATGCGCATTTATCAATTGAGACTGCCCCGATCCCCTAGTCAAAAAATGGCGGCAGCTAGCGCGACCACAGCGGATTTCCACCGCAGCCTCACCGCACCCTCATGTCATTAACCCCCGCCACGAGCCGCCCACTGACACCGGGGGCTGCCGGGGTCGGAACTCCCAGGGTACAGGCAGCAACGAGAGCGCGCATCATGCGGCTCCTCCTTCCTATGGCCGCACAGTCTGGCACAGACTGTGGGCCATAGGATGATGCCGGGTGTCAGTGCAGCTGGGTGGCAGCAGCACATGCCAGCCGGGGCCCAGCTGCACTGACACCTGGGATCATCCTGCACACCGCTGCCTCTGCACCCGCCTCCTCCACACCTACGCTCTGCTGACACTGCGCTCAGCAACAGCACTGGGATCGCCAGTTGAAAAGTGAGAGCCCGTGTGTGTGTGTGGCTGTGAGTATGAGGCTGTGTGTGTGTGTCTGGCTGTGGGTGTAAGTCTGTGTGTGTATGTGTGGGTCTGTGTCGACGTGTGACTCTGTGTGTGGGTGTGAGTCTGCTCCTTCCTCCCCCTGCCTATGCTGTTTCTTCCTCCCCCCCCCCCACCTTGTCGCTTCGTCCTCCTCCCCTCCGACGCTCTGTCCTCCGTCCTCCCCCTGCCGGTGCTGCTCCGGCCTCCCCCACCCCGCCGCTTCGTCCTCCATCCTCGCCCTGTCTGTGCTACTCCGTCCTCCCCACCCGCTGCTTCGTCCTCCGTCCTCCTCTCCCTCCCCCACTCTTTGCTCCGTCCTCCCCCTGCCTGTGCTGCTCCATCCTCCCCACCCCACCGCTTCCTCCTCCTTCCTTTGTCCTTCTCCCCTCCGCCACTCCATCCTCCCCCTGCCTGTGCTGCTCCATCCTCCCCCACCCCGCCGCGTTGTCCTCCATCCTCCTCACCCCGTCGCTCTGTGCTCCATCCTCCCCTGCCGCTCCGTCCTCCAGCTGCCTGTTCCGCTCCATCCTCCACCACCCCACCGCTTCCTTCTCCTTCCTTTGTCCTCCTCCCTTCCGCCACTCCATCCTCCGTCCTCCCCCACCCCAACGCTTCGTCCTCCTCCCCCTCTACGCTCTGTGCTCCATCCTCCCCCTGACACACCGTCCTTCCCCTGCCTGTGCTGCTCCAACCTCCCCACCCCGCCGCTTCATCCGCCATCCTCCTCTCCCCCACCGCTCTGTGCTCCGTCCTCCACCTGCCTGTGCTGCGGCCTCCCCCACCCGCCGCTTCATCCTCTCGCCCGCCGCTCTGTACTCCGTCCTCCCCCTGCCACTCTGTCCTCACCCTGACTGTGCTGCTCCAAATATCCCCACCCCGCCGCTTCGTCCTCCATCCTCCTCTTTTCCGCCGCTCTGTGCTCCGTCCTCCCCCTGCCTGTGCCGCTCCATTCTCCCCCCACCCCACCGCTTCCTCCTTCCTTTGTCCTCCTCCCCTCCGCCACTCCATCCTCCGTCCTCCCCCACCCTGCTGCTTCTTGCTCCGTCCTCCTCTCCCCCACCGCTGTTCTCCGTCCTCTCCCTGCCGCTCCGTCCTCACCCTGCCTGTGCCGCTCCATCCTCCCCCGCCGCACCGCTTCCTCCTCCTTCCTTTGTCCTCTTCCCCTCCGCCACTCCATCCTCCGTCCTCCCCCTGCCTGTGCTGCTCCGGCCTCCCCCACCCCGCCGCTTTGTCCTCCATCCTCCTCTCCCCCGCTGCTGTGCTCCGCCCTCCCCCTGCCGCTCTGTCCTCCCCCGCCTGTGCTGCTCCGGCCTCCCCCACCCCACCACTTCGTCCTCCATGCTCCTCTCCCCCGGCGCCCTATGCTCCGTCCTTCCCCTGCCGCTCCATCCTCCCCCTGTCTGTGCCGCTGCATCCTCCCCCACCCCACCGCTTCCTCCTCCTTCCTTTGTCCTCTTCCCCTCCGACACTCCATCCTCCCCCTGCCTGTGCTGACCTGTCCTCCCCTACCCCACCGCTTCGTCCTCTCCCCCCGCCGCTCTGTGCTCCATCCTCCCCCTGCCTGTGCTGCTCCATCCTCCCCCACCACTTCCTACTCCTTCCTTTGTCCTCCTCCTCTCCGACACTCCATCCTCCGTCCTCCCCCTGCCTGTGCTGCTCCAGCATCCCCCACCCCGCCGCTTCATCCTCCATCCTCCTCTCCCCCGCCGCTCTATGGTCCCCCACCGCTTCCTCCTCCTTCCTTTGTCCTCCTCACCTCTCCCACTGCATCCTCTGTCCTCCCCCTGCCTGTGCTGCTCCATCCTCCCCCACCCCACTGCTTCCTCCCCCTTCCTTTGTCCTCCTCCCCTGCGCCACTCCATCCTCAGTCCTCCCCTGCCTGTGCTGCTCCATCCTCCCCCAACCCTCCACTCCATCCTCCGTCCTCCCCCTGCCTGTGCTGCTCCATCCTCCCCCCAACCCTCCACTTCATCCTCCGTCCTCCCCCTGCCTGTGCCGCTCCATCCTCCCCACCCCGCTGCTACCTCCTCTGTCCTCCTTCTCCCCCCTGCCACTCCATCCTCCCTCCTCCCCCGTCACTCCGTCCTCCCCCTACCTGTACCCCCCATCCTCCTCCCCCCTGCCACGCCGTCCTCCCCCCGCCATTCCGTCCTCAAAGTCCCTCCCTATTCAGCCCTGCATCTGCAGGGACATAGAATCACTGGGCACAACCCCATTTTTTCCTGAATACTGCTTGTATCTTGGTTCCACTGAGCTATCACCCTAGTGTCATTACGTATATTCATATTTAGAGGATTTCTACAACCAGTGGCGTAATTTTAAACTCATGGGCCCCGATGTGAAAGCTCCAACGGGGTCCCCAATTATTGCAAATCTCCCATCCCCGCCTGATCCATGCTCTCTGCAGTCCCCTCACCCAGTCCACACTCCCACCACCGCCCACAGCCCCTCACCCCGGACCACACTCCCACTCCTGTCCAATCCACTCTCCTTGCAGCCCCCATACCTTGGTCCACGCATCCACCCCAGTCCTGTCCACACCACCCCCACCCACGGTTGCTCCCTGCACCCTGTGGTTGCTCTATTCCCCTGCCTGTGGTCACTCTCTGGCCCCTCCTGGGCTCGGTCTCATGTGGCGGGCTGCAGATTGAGTGGGCTGCTGGGAGCTGGGACAGGGTGGGGGTGAGCGGGCTGCTGGGACAGGGCGGGGATGAGCGGGCTGCTGGTCGCTGGGACTGGACGAGGGTGAGCAGGCTGCTGGGAGCTGGGACCAGGCAGGGTTGAGCGGGCTACTGGGAGCTGGGACTGGATGAGTGCGAGTGGGCTGCTGGGACCAGGCAGCTGTGAGCATGCTGCTGGGAGCTGGGACAGGGCGGGGGTGAGCAGGATGCTGAGAGCTGGAACTGGATGGTGGGTGAGTGGGCTGCTGGGATCTGGGACTAGGCAGAGGTGATCGGGCTGCTGGGAGCTGGGACCAGGCGGAGGTGAGTGGGCTGCTGGGACCAGGCAGAGGTGAGCAAGCTGCCGGGAGCTGGGACTTGGTGAGCAGACTGCGATTAGCTGGGACCGGGTGGGTGTGAGTGGGCTGCAGGGATCTGGGACCAGGTAGGGGTGAGTGGGCTACAGGGAGCTGGGACTAGTTGGGGGTGAGCAATTTGCTGGGTACTGGGACTGAGTGAGGGTGAGCGGGCTGCAGGGAGCTGGGACCGGGTGAGGGTGAGCTGGCTGCGATGAGCTGGGACCAACTGGGGGTAAGCGGGCTGCGATGAGCTGAGACTGGGCAGAGGTGAGTGGGCTGTTGAAAGCTGGGACCGGGCGGGGGTGAGTGTGCTGCCGACTCACTCACCCAGCCTGCTGCATGTGGGACAGAGACGGGAAGCAGAGAGCGACCACGAGGGGGGATAGGGAGCAACCATGGGGGGAGGGCAGAGTGACCATGGAGGGGCAGAGAAAGACCACAGGGGGGCGCTGAGAGACCACTTGGGATGGCCAGAGAGCAACCACAGATTGGGGCAGAGAGACAGCACAAGGGGGCAGAGACAGCACAACTGGGCCAAAGAGCGACCACAGGGGGCAGAGAGACAGCACAGGGGGGCCAAAGTGCGACCACAGGAGGGGGTCAGAAAGAAAACACAGGGGGCAGAGGGCATGCATTGGGGGCAGAAAGTGGGCATGGGGGGAAGAGACAGCCCAGGGGGCAGAGAGACCACACAGAAGGGCCAAAGAGCGCCTATGGGGGGTGAGAGACAGCACAAGGGGGCCAAAGAGCCATGGCAGGGCAAGAGCCAGTACAGGGGGTGTCAAAGAGTGACCACATGGGGAGGCCAGAGAGATAGCACATGGAGGCAGAGAGACAGCACAGTAGGGCAGAGAGCATGCATGGGGGACAGAGAGCATGCTCAGAGGCAGAGAGACAGCATGAGGAGGCCACGAGGCAACATACGGGGGGCAGAGAGGGCAAAAGGAGGGAGCAGAGAGCATGCATGGGGGGGGGGGGGCAGAGACAGCACGGAGGGCAGAGAACATGCACAGGGGAGCAGAGATTGCGCACTGGGGGCAGAGACACAGCATGGGGGGGGCCAAAGAGTGACCACAGTAGGGGGCCAGAGAGACAACACAGGGGGGCAGAGAGCATGCATGGAGGCAGAGAGGAGAGCATGGGGGATAGAGAGGTGGCACAGTGGGGGCAGAGAGGCAGCACAGGGTGGAAGCAGAAATGGAGTGGCAGAGAGCACTCATGGGGACAGAGAGAAAGCACGGGGGGAGGGGGTGTGCAAAGAGATACCACTTGGGATAGCCAGAGAGCAACCACAGGTTGGGGCAGAGAGACAGCACAGGGGGCCAGAGAGCCACCACAGGGGGGCGAGTGGGCTGCAGTGAGCTGGGACCGGGTGCAGGTGAGCGGGCTGCAGGGAGCTAAGACCGGGCAAGGGTGAGAGGGCTGCTGGAAGCTAGGACCAAGCAGGGGTGAGTGTGCTGCTCCCTTCTTTGCCCCCCAGCCTCCCGCATGGGGGAAGCAAAGAGCGACTACAGGGGGGGGGGGGCAGGGAGTGACCACGGGGGGGCAGAATAACCACAGGAGGGGCAGAGAGTGACCATAGGGGGGCGCAGAGAGAGACCACTTGGGATGGCCACAGAACAATCACAGATTGGGGCAGAGAAACAGAACAGGGGGGCAGAGAGACAGCACAAGGGGACCAAAGAGCGACCACAGGGGGGCAGAGAGACATAGCGGGGTGGCAGAGAGCATACGTGAGGGCAGAAAGTGTTCATGGAGGGCAGAGAGACAGCACAGGGGGCCAAGAGACCACACAGGAGGGGCAAAGAGCGCCTATAGTGGGGATGAGAGACAGCACAGGGGGGCAGAAAGCGTGCATGGGGGGCAGAAAGTGTGCACAGAAGGGCAGAAAGATGGCACAGGGTTGCAGAGAGACCACATGGGGGGGAAAAGAGCGCCTATAGGGGGATGAGAGACAGCACAGGGGGTCAGAGAGCATGCATGGGGGGCAGAAAGTGTGCACGGGAAGGCAGAGAGACAGCACAGGGAGCAGAGAGACCACACGGGGGGCCAAAGAACGCCTAAGAAGGGGATGAAAGAAAGCATAGGGGGGCCAAAGAGCAACCATGGCAGAGAGTCCGTACCTCCTGATGCGATAGCATCGGGCCCATATCTAGTTCTTGTCCCATATCTAGTGTTGACCCAGCTTAAACAGAAGTGCCTTGTATAGCTCTCCTGTGTTCCTGAAAGTGTCCAGCCTAGAATTCCAGTACCAGCCCTGCCTGAATTTCCTGGAATATGACCAGCCTGCATTCCTAAACTGACCTGCCTATGTTCCTGGATCTGTCTGCCTGAATTCCTTTGTGTTTCCTGTTCCTGGACCTGTCCTATCCTAGAACCTGCCTGATGTCCTGTCTATGTCCTAATGTCCTGATGTTCAGCCTGGATACTGGTGCACCTTCACATACAGGTGTGCCAGTTGATCTCTACTTATAATATCATTACCGTTTTTTGACTGAGCACCCTTCCCCCATCCGATAGCCATGTCCAGTTCACCATCTTGCTGTAGTCAAGTTCCCAGCCACACACACATACGCAGGTTTTAATTCCATTTAGAGGCACATATATATCCTCACATGAATTTTGTACCGCAAACAGAGGTATACAGTTAGGGACTCGATCGATATGAGAGCACCTTGACGGGGTTATAGGGCTCACATGCAATGGCCCATGCATCAGCTAAGATTCTCATTTTCCTTTGTATTCTTAAGCAGTTTCTGCAATGTCATTTTTCCTCATCCAAATTTGCATTAGCTTTATATATGCTGGCCATTCATAGTTTAGCCATTATGCTATACCTAGTTTTAATGTTTAGTGTGCAGCAGATAACCGCATATTATGACCCACCCCAGGGCCGTGGGGTACCCCGTCACAGGCGTTATAGTTCACGGGGGATGCCACTGGGGCCTGTTGCCTGGTCCCATGGCCCTGTTGGTCGCTGAAAAAGGGGTAAAAATAATAAAAATAATTTGTGACACCACCTACGGTTCCGGTAATGTTAACGACGCTGCGGGACAGACCTCCAGGGTGATGGTGGAGCAGCAAGATGGTGACGCTCCCCGTAGGTTGAGCAGGATCCCCGGGGCAGTGATGGATGATGGGAGTTGTAGGTCAGTCTTCTATTCACACAGTGGTACAGCTGCACCAGGCCCTGTTGTCTATACTTCTCAGGCTGCAGTTGGCGGCTCCCCAGGTGCCAGCAAATGAAGTACACCACACAGTTTATAACTTACAACGGGTTTACTGGCAGTTCTTTCAACAGTCTTTTCGGGTCCGTCTGGCCTGGGTAGGCGCTGGGAATTAGGATGCCGCACTTGGGTCCCTCGGTGGAATCCCTGCTGTTCCTGTCCGGTCCCTTCCTGCGCTCTCTCCTGTCTCCCTCAGCACCTCTGCATGCAGAGACTGAAGCCAGCTCCCACTGATCCCATCTGAGCGACCCCTCTTTGAGTCTTCGGGATCCTCTATGGTGCCTTTTTCTGGGTGTGGCCTCGACTTCCTAAAGAAGCTCGGGCCTCCGGTTTGATGGCTCGGGGATAGACTCCTGCACCGTGCTCGGACCCAGTCCTCCATTCTGGGACCGAACCCCTCCAGTAGGTAGTTGCACATGGTCCAGATTTGGGCACACCGCAACACCTGGTGTCCCTAGGGTCCCCTTCTGTCACGACGGCTCCTCCGCCGTCTTCTGCTCCTCGCTCCCTCACGGAGCTCTCCTCAGACTCTCACTGACTAACTCTTCCTGCTCTACCACTAACCCACCTAGCTCCTCCCACTGGGACTGGGTCTCCCTGCCAATGGGTCCACCCAGATCCCCTACTCTAAGGTGTGTGGATGGGTGTATGTGGGTCCCTTATGCAGCATCCCCATTCCCAATCAGAGGAGTACCACACTCTCTTTTATGGGTGCAGTACCCCTATGTTGCATCCTGACCAGTGGGGTGCCACAATTACATCTACAGATGTCTGTCTGAGATGATCGTGACAGACTCTGCTAGGGGCCGGGGTACTCCGAGCCGGACCTTGCTGTTTCTGGGGTGCCACTGCGGCGTGGCCCGGCTCCGTGGTCCCAGGTGCGGCAATGCAAAAGGGGATATTGTATTAAAGTTTTAGGGGAATGGTTTGTGACGCCATCTGTGGGTTGTGGCCAGTGGGGGCCCATACTGCCGTATGGACTGCCGGGGATGGTGGTGGTGGTAGCCGGGATGGTGAGCCCTCCACGGGTAGGGCTTGGTCCCCAGGCAGAGGTAGAAATCCTGTGCACCCGGGATGCTGCACTCACGTTCTTCCCACAGCTCCTCCAACAAGCACGCGCAGGGAGCAAGTGTATGGCTCTGCAGGCGGGCCACTGTGATTGCTGTCACAATAAGTCTCACACGCAGTTCTTGAGTTTACTAGGTATTTTACTCCACTGTAAACTCTCAGCACAGTTCACAGTCTTTACACACTTGCTGTGGACTGGCTCCACTCAACAGTCACGGGCTCAGGCTCTCACTGCAGCTGGGATGGCTCCTCTGCTTCACTCCACTCAGTGTACCTCTAGGGCCCTCTGGTTCTTTTTGCTCTCACGCGTACGGGTTTGGTCCGGCCGTCATGAGCTTAACAATGAATCATCCCACACTCTGGGTCACAAGTCCTAGTTCGATGGCTTTTTCCCACTCCGTACCGGTTGTTGGGTTTCAGGGACATAGAGTTACCGCACCCCGCTGTTTGTCTTGTGGTAAGGGGCCTGAAGCGGTCCCGGCCACATCTACAGAGCCGGCACTCTGGTTCTCTGGCCCAGCCACCAGTGACCCAGATTAGTCGGGCTCACCTGGCTCCTTCTACTGTCCCGCGGGTTCAGCTTGGGCGGCCGGCCATTAGTGGTGACGGCCGCCGGGCCCCATTGTTCTCAGTCTCTGTCAGTCAGTACTCAGCTGAAGGGTGTCTTGGCATGGGGATACTTCCCTTCTCCTCCACCCTGCAGGGAATTCTACCTCCTAGGTCCTTTTTGGAGTTTAGTTCCTCCACCTCTTTCCCGGGTTCCCCCTACTTCCCACCCACACTTTGCTACTCCCGCCACCCCTCGCCCGACCTGAAGTGACTTGGGCTCAGGGTCAGAGTGTGTGTGTGTGTGGGTGTTTTTGTGAGCTGACCGTCTTACCTCTCCCAACTGCAGTTCACCCTGTGGCCACCCGGTCGCAGGGGCGCCACACTTCCCCGGAGCAAAGCCTGGCGCGTCCGCATGCCAAAACCCGTTACTGGTGACACAACTGAAATTTTTTATGCATTGAAAAAAACATCAACAATACAAGATTATTTTTCTTCCCTTCCGGGAGGTGTGTAGCTTAAATGTTGCTTGAGACTACGTTCACACATAGCGCTTTTTTGGCGTGCGCTTTTACCAGCGTTTTTCACCCACGCAAAAAAAAAGAGCCAAAAAAAATCTAAATTACTTACTACCCTCCCTTATTACCCTCCCTAATTTTCTTTTCTCTGAAATCTCTCAGGTGGTGCTGTCGTGGCGATAGGGAAAAATCTAAATTACTTACCGGTAATGTGTTTTTCATGAGCCACGACAGCACCACCGCATCCCTCCCTATTGCCTGTTGGTGTTGGTCCTGTTTGGAGGGGGGTGTGATTTATTGAGTTCTTTTGATTGTGTACTAATGCTTGTTGGGTTCCCCTCTCCGGTCTCTGTAACCGAAACTGAGGTTCAGGAGAGGTCCCGCCTTTTTATCTCAGAGGTTTCCTGTCTTGGATGGGCGGTCCTATCTCTCAGGTGGTGCTGTCGTGGCTCATGAAAAACACATTACCGGTAAGTAATTTAGATTTTTCTCCCCACCAATCTGAAATCCTGCAGGTCTCCTCCACTGACCTGCAAAATAACCCCTCATTTTACACAGCATCATTAACCTCTTCCACTCCCCACCCCTCTGTCTTGTCATGATGCCTTTCCGCCCAAAGGGGCTCACCAAATGTGCACCTTCATTGTGCAATTTACTCTCACCAATGTATATTAATACACTGCAAAATCAAATGGGGGCTGGTAGACATGTCACAGAGGGGAGGAGAAACGAGGATCCTTCCTCCCCTCTGTGATATCACTTTTCCCCCCAGGTCGTAAAAAGCGTGCTGTGTTTGTTTTCCCTATCGCCACGACAGCACCACCTGAGAGATAGGACCGCCCATCCAAGACAGGAAACCTCTGAGATAAAAAGGGCGGGACCTCTCCTGAACCTCAGTTTTGGTTACAGAGACCGGAGAGGAGAACCCAACAAGCATTAGTACACAACAAAAAGAACTCAACAAATCACACTCCCCCCTCCAAACGGGACCAACACCAACAGGCCATAGGGAGGGATGCGGTGGTGCTGTCGTGGCTCATGAAAAACACATTACCGGTAAGTAATTTAGATTTTTCCCTATCGCCACGACAGCACCACCTGAGAGATTTCAGAGAAAAGAAAATTAGGGAGGGACCACCGCTAGCAGAAACCGTCTATCATTAGGTCACCACCTTAGCGGCAGCAAGATCAAGCCTGACATGCTTGAAGAAAAGAGAAGGAGAAGATCAAGGAGCAGCCCCACAGATCAAGACTAAGGGGACAACAGCCACCTCCGCCTAGGAAGCAGCTACTGCCCTGGTGGAAGTGCACAAAGGCCCCCCGGGACCCGCACCTGACCGGAAGCAGCAAGAGCGAAGGCTTCCCGCAACCACCAAGCAAGGGCACCCACGGACACTGCCTCACTCCAAGAGGCCCCCTGAAAGAAAAACAAAAAGGGACAGAGCCAGACGCCAGGCCGTGGCCCAACGAAGCAGGCAAGCAACTCCCACCAGACCACGAATGTGTGGAGAACCACGTCCTTCAGAATTGTAGGAAGACCACAGAAGGAAGGGAGAACAAGCTCCCGCAGTCCGCGGAACAGGAGAGCCACCTTGGGAAGAAGGAAGAGGATGACCCTGTCCAGCCAAAACCGAGAACAAGGCCCCACCACCAACAAGGCCAGGAGGACACAAAAAAGGCTGGCGGACGGCAAGCCACCGCCCAACAGGACCAACTAAGGCATCCAGAACTAAAATGAGACCCCAAGGAGCCACCTGTGGACAGGGAACAGGTGTGCCCCCCCCCAGACAGGACCGGAAAAAACACGACACCCAAGAAGACCCATCGAGGGAACAAAGGCATAGGCCCCCAAAGCCGAAAATCAGAGCCCCAGGGAGTCGACAGAGAGACCAATCCCCCACCCACTGGAGGAAGTCGAAAATTGCCGGTACAGGAGACCACCGTCCAGACCCATACCTGGAGACAGAAAAGGCAAACCCCCGGTACCAGAAAAAAAACCGGTGGCAACCGGCGTCCGACCGGACTTCAGCGCACGAACCAGGTCACCAGAGAATCCCCCCCCGTGACCGGAGCCGCCTGGTCAAGTCCCACGCCGTCAGCCGGAGACCAGCGGAAGGGGGACCGGCCCCCGCAGGAGAGACCGGAAGAGGGGGAGAGTCCAGGGAGCCTGTATGGACAGGTGACGGAGCCAAAAGAACCAAGCTCCCCGGGGCCAGAAGGGCGCCATCATGACGACCCACGCCCTGTCCTTCCTGACCTTCCGAAGCACTGCAGAAAACCCAACCAAGGGAGGGAAGGTACACAGAAGGCACAAGGACCAGGGGATCAGAAGAGTGTCCCCAGCAACGGGCCGGACTCCGGGAATAAGAGAACAGAATCAACACACCAGACCGTGCTCTCGAGTGGCAAGAAAGCTATCTCCAGAAGGCCCAACCCGGCAACCATCGGAGCGAAAAAAAAAATACTCGGATCCAGGGCCCACTGCTCCCGTCGGAGCTGCACCCTGCTGAGAAAATCCGTCCAGGAAGTTGCCACGGCCCCGCATGCGAAGGGCAGAGAGGGAAATCCGACGGACGTCCAACAGCTGACAACGCCCTGCGTAACACCCAGGAGTGCCTGAGACCGGGTGTCCCCCTAACGGTGCCAGGAAGCCACCAACACACTGTAGCCGGAGAGGACACCAAGATGACGCCCTCGAAGGGAAGTAAGGAACGCAGAAACTGCCTTCCAAACAGCCAGGAACTCCCGCATAAGGGAGGACAGCCTGGAGAGGCGATGAGTCTCAGGCTCCCCCCCCCCCCCGAGCGGACAGGTCCCGAGGAGGGCCCCCATCTCCAGGAACTGGCCTCCGTGGTAAGCACGTCGGAGACCGGACCACCCCACGGGACGCCCCCGGAGAGGCGCCCAGGGAGCAGCCACCCCTCCAGAGAATCTAAAGGCGGAGGGGACAGAACTATCTAGGCGCCCAAGGCCGCCCCCAACCTGAGCTGACGCTGGGGAACCATCCACAGAAGGACCCGATAGCGCAACTGTGCCCAAGGAACAGCGGGGATACAGGACGAGAGGGAGCCCAAGAGGGACACAGCCCTCCAGAAAACCAACCGAGGAGAGCCCCTGTACTGCAGAAAGGATGACCGAAGACGCAATGGCCTCTTGAGGACAGCGGGGAACTTCCCGACATCATGCCTGTGCGGGGACTCTGGACTGCTTTCAGTCATGCCACGACCACAGACGTCTAGGAGGCAAAGCAGAGACTGGTAACCCAGAAATCGCCCCAGAACCAGCTGACGCGTGGCGGGGAACAGCCTGGACCTTCCCAGATCAACAATCCAACCCAGCTGACCCAGGGAAGACTAAACCAGTTGCAGACGGGTGAGGCACAGACTCCAGGAGTCCCCCACAAGCAGCAAACGTCCAGACAAGGAATAATTAAAACCAGTGGACGTCGGAAGTGGCCTCACTACTGCCAGCAGCGCCGTGAAAAGCCGAGGAACTATCGCCAGGCCGAAGGGGAGAGTCTGGCACAGCAAGGCAGAGGAAGCCCCCCAAACTGGGCGAACCTCAGAACTGCCGGTGGTGACGGTGAACCGGAACATTGTATTATGCGTCCGTCAGATCCAGCCCCACCCTGAAACAATGTGGAAACAAACCCCGATTGCCGACTACCAAGTCCCCCTCAGGAACGAACTCCGGACCAGAAAACCATTCAGGGGTATAAAAGTCTGGAACGAACCGACTGGCCGTGGCACGAGAACCAGCGGGGAACAGAACCCCCTGCCGCAGGCGGCTGGAGGAACCGGGAAACCCCCCTTAGTCGCACAAGGGCCCGTACCCCTCGTATCAGAAAAGCGCCTTTTCCTGAACAGCGGACAGACGCAATCACCAGGGGCCCCCAGGAGCCGAAGTGAACCCCAGTGTCAACCATCACTGAGAAGAGCGAGAGCCCCCTCGCAAGCCCCAACCCCGGAGCCGGCCCGGGAGAAAGGGTCAAGCCTTCCTCCGTCCTGGAGCGAGCCGTCACTGATACTGGAACTTCTCGCCAAAGGAGGAACCCCTGAACCAAAAAACCCGACTACATGCTTCCCCCGTTGGCCCAAGAACTTCGGGTCCGACTAGGGGACCTCCGTTTAGCAAACCGAGGTTCACGAAGGGGGACGGCTCCGGAAGGCGAGAGCCGGAACCCCGGAGGGAAAAGCATCGACATTGGCACAAGCCCGGGCCAGGATATCAGCCAGCGACGTACCAACCGGAAAAGCACCCGCACCAGGTAAAGAAACCCAGAGTGGGCAACACCGGGCCAGGCCCCCACCATAAGGTATGATGCGTAGCATTAAAGAAAGACGGAGCCTTTGCCGCCAATTCCACGAGGAAGCTGCCAGCACAGCTGCCGCAGCAAGAGTCAAAGGAAGGAAGACAAGGTCTCCGCCGTAGGAAACCCGTCCCTCACTTGAGCCACCAACTGCTGCAACCAAGACACGAGGGACCAAAAAATGCTAGCAGTGGATTCCCAGGAATTATGCCAGTAGCCCAAAAGGAAAGAGAGCCCTTCCGAACAGGCTTAGTCCAGGAGCTAACATTTTTGCCTGGGCCCTCAGATTTAAGGGAATAGTCCGTTTCTGCGTGGAAGACAGACCACTGAACCTTAAACCCGCCACCGAAGAGGGGCCACGGGCCCCAACCCCACAGGCAAACGGACCGCTGTAAGCAAAAAATCAGAGTCATTATGTGGAACCCCCGGCGTCCCCTCTCTGCCGTCAACAGAGGAGGAGGATGACGAGGAGGACGAGGCAGAGGATGAGCAAGACCTGCAGCTCCCCCCTAGTGAAAACCACGAGTGGCACTCAGTACCAGGGGAAGAGCCCAAAGCCTTCTGCCGCATATGTCCCCCATCCATCCCGGCTAGCTGCAGGGACGGAAAAGGCCTCCCACATTAAAGTGCGAAGGCTAGAGGCCGGACTGGGGACAGTGATTCACACAGTCTCCCCAAAGCCAGGGCCACAGAAATCCAGCAGTACAACCCTCTGGAAGAGGAACCCTGCAGAAAGCACATACCTCAGGTGGTGAAATTACAGACAGTACAGCCCGAAGGCACTCACCCACCAGGCGCATACCGACTTCCGGGGCATCAGGGTCCCTTCATCCTGGATCCCATCACTGAGGACCTGCGGCCGCCACTGCTGAGGCTCCCCCACGACTGGAGCGAAAAGAAAATGCTGTCACACCGCTGGACGCTGGCTGGCTCTGCCCTCCTTGCTTGCCCCTCACCATCGGGAACAGCTCCAGCGTCTCCCTGCTGCCGAACGCTGGGCGCCGCCATCTTGGCCCGCACAGAGCATGCGCGGAACGTCACTTCCAGTCCGCGCCCGAAACCGGAAGTAGCGGCTCCCGGCGCGAAATTCAAACCTGCCGCCGGGAAAAACCGCTCCCAGACCCATTACAGACCCAGGAACGCTGCGCTCTGCCTGTAAACCATCCTCTTCACCTGGGGCACAGACTGCAGGGCCGCCACCCACCGTGCAGCTGGGACACCCGGGCGGCGACAAGGGCCGAGAATAAGCCGCTGATGGCCCTCTCCAGACCCCGTGCCCTCCACCACCGCAGGGGATACCCCGTGGAGGAGCTTCTGCACCCAAGTCCGGAGCCACTGCCTAGGTAAGGACAGCTTCTTCCAGCTACCGGGTCAGGCCAGGACCGCATGAGCTTCAGAGGTCTCCCACCTCCAAGACAGGAAACCTAAAACTGAGGTTCAGGAGAGGTCCCGCCTTTTTATCTCAGAGGTTTCCTGTCTTGGATGGGCGGTCCTATCTCTCAGGTGGTGCTGTCGTGGCGATAGGGAAAAAGTGGGCAGGAGTTTGGAGGAGTATAAAGGAGATGGGAGGGTGTGAGTGCCTCCTCTTTCTGGAACAAGAATTGACAGAGACTGCCCTGACTGCTGCAGAGGTCCATGGTCTCAGCTTGGCACATTGGTACATGGGAGCACAGGCAGTGCACACACATCGCTGGGCTCGTTTGAGCTAGCGTTCTCGGTTATCAGTTTTTTCTTTTTTTCTAATTTGCCTATAGAAAGAGGAGGTTTTTAACCCAGATAGAGGCTGAAAGTGTAGGTTAGGGACCCAGTCAAGCAGACACGCCTCAACGCGGCGACTGGGTGGTTTATCGATAGCTTTATAAATATGGCCATAAGTGTCTCAATTTTTTGCTTATGAAATATTCCTATATTCTAAGTGTCATTAGGGTGCCGCTCTTTCTACTATTATAAGTATTGTGGCGTCGCACTTGTGCACACTGACAGGATTGAGTGCCGCAGTTATTTTTGAATTTTAGTATGGGTTCACACCGTCTGTTGTGCACCGTCCCCGCCCTAGGCCCATTTGAGCTAGTGTTCTCTGTGATCATTTTTTTTTCCTTTTTTCCAATTTGCCTATGAAAAGAGGAGGTTTTTAAACCAGATAGAGGCTGAAAATGTAGGTTAGGGACCCAGTCAAGCAGACACACCTCAACGCGGTGACTGGGTGGTTTATGGATATGGCCTTATTTATAAAAGCTAAGTGTCTCAATTTTTTGGCATATTCCTGTATTCTAATTGTCATAGCAGAGTGACGATTTTTCTACTATTGTAAGAAGGCTTGTGTTTGGCGTCGCACCTGTGCACACTGGCATGATTGAGTGCCGCAGTTTTTCTTGAATTCAAGAATTGACAGAGACTGACCTGGTTGCTGGAGCTGCTGCAGAGGTCCATGGTCTCAGCTTGGCACAGTGGTACTGTCACGCTTAGGAGGTAAGGGAATCAGGTAACAGGATGGTGTGATGGTCAAAGGGAATCAGGGCGAGCTAATCTGACCCTTACACTGGAGGTCCCTGGCTCGCCCTGCTCTCAGAGATACTTCTGATGGTGAGGAGATCTGAGTCTCCACCCTATTTCCTGAGCTCCTGAATAGCCCGAGGCCGAGGGCCCCTACTTCCACCTACGAATCCGGAATCACAGCTACTCCCAAGGCAAAGACTTCAGCCCAGCAGCATAGCATTAACACAGACCGAGAGTAAACTAACTTCATCAGCGGCATCTGACAGAGGAGGGGAAAGCTATTTAAAGGCCAGGGGGAAGGGATTCCAGGTGAGTCACACCCAAGCCTCACATAAACAGCAGCTGAGCACAAGGCCTTCACACCCGTACCAACATCACCTCATGCAGCTCCTGAAGAAAAGCAAACACAAACACACACAGCAGCATGCAGCAAAGTCAGCGCAGCCTAAGCGCATGACAGGTACATGGGAGCACAGGCAGTGCACATACATCCTCAGGCTGCCTGTGCTGTCCCACAGGTACCCTATTCCTCCATCCCTGCAGCATCAATGAAGCCATGCGGGCTCCGTAGTCGGAGCAGCAGGTGCTTGCAGAGAGGAGGATGCATTTAGGAGCCCCCTCCTGGGACCCTCCGGGGGGCAGAGCGTGTATGCGGGGTCTCTGGAGCCAACTCCGGCCTCCAGGAGGAATCCTCACTGGAGCCGAGACCAACAGGAAGTGGGCGTGGCTAGATTGTGGCCTACTTCCGGTCAGAGATGGCAATGTTGGGTGCCCGGGACTGTCATTGCTTCTGGCTGGGCCGGGGCCAGAAGTGAGCTGACAGCTGCGCAGAGTTGGAGGCTGCAGCAGATTGGAGGTGACCAGGGCCCGAGTGCCTCCAGTCATGCTGGGGCACTGGGTGTCTGGGGAAGGATAGCAGCTTCTAGCCGGGTGTGATCGAGAAGTGTGCTGGGTGGCAGTAGAATACAAATGATAACCCCCTCCCACATTTGGCGTGGCGGTGGATGACCTCCATATGGGGAGGGCTAAACACCAGAGCATCTCCAGTGCAGGGTGCCCGGATGCCAGGGGGTGGTGCTACATCGGCAGGACCTCCCCGTGGAGGTGCTGGCCGGACAATGGACTAATACAGTGAGGGGATACCCTGACCCCCCCCTTCCTTGGGGGTCTCCCTGGAAGGTTGGCAGCACCCAGGGTCCAGGAGCAATGGGGGAGGACAACGAGTGACCCTGGAATGTCGAAGGATGCTGCGCTGCGCAGCGGCTAATCTGCACAGACTGCGGAGTCAGCTGGGTGAGGAGACAATGATTGTGCTTGTATATATATATTAAAATAAATTGTGTTTTGCTAAATGGGTAAAGTTAAACAATGTTTTGGCGGGTTTGTTATTGGTAATGTGGTTAGCATTACAGTAGTCGGGCTTTCAGACTGAGCTTGATGGAGTTGGGGGGCAGTAATTAAAAGGGGGAGATTGTGAGGATGTGGGAGTGTGGCACCCTGACACCTGTTGGGCACCACAGAAATCCTTAGGGCATGAATGGAGCATTGACAGCAAAGCAAAGCTCACAAAACACCAACAACACTTAGAACACCTGGTTTCACCCCGAGCCTCTAGGGGGAGCTCCACTGGTGACTTTGAACCAGTTCCCCCTATAAATAGAGTCTTGCAGGGAGAAACACCAGAGTGTGCAGACGCTAGGAGAGCTGCAGGGTGTGTGTGATCTCGACTCTATGAGACAAATACCAGGCCCAACCAGTCATCCAGCCAGTGAGGAAACCCTTGCAATTGGGGTTAGAGGACAAGGAGAAGCACCTCTCAGGGACACCAGAGTGATTACAACTCTCTCCCTTAATAACCGGTTACTGGAACCGAAGCTGTGGAAGTTACATAGCCACTGCAGAGAACCAGCATACTTCACAGGGAGTCTAGCCCCCTGTTCCACCTGTCGCACCTACCAACGAGAGCCCAGGGAAGAAGGTAGAATTATCATCACCCTTTTACAGTGCCCTCAGTGCTGACAACCAGTTGAAATCCGTTCTATTGAACACACTGCCCGGTCCGGATGGATTCCACGTCCACCCGACCTTAGCACCCGATGTAAAGAGAAGGAAGCCTATACAAACTGCTTGCTGTGAATCTCCAGGATTGCTAAACTTGACTGAGAGGAATCTCTGAAACGCCAGGAATGCCAGATAGACCGCCTTGATCTCCAGCACGTTGATCTGCAACGCCGACTCCGACTGAGTCCAGAGGCCTTGGGCCCTGTGGTGTAAGAACACCGCCCCCCAGCCCTTCAGACTGGCGTCGGTGGTCACCACTAACCATGACGGCTTGATGAAGGACCGGCCCCGAGACAAGTGATGTGGCTGTAGCCACCACTGCAGGGAATCTCTGGTCGGTTGGGAAAGGGTCACCAGCCGATTCAGAGAAATCGTCCTCTTGTCCCACCTGCGGAGGATCTCCAGCTGGAGAGGACGGAGGCGAAATTGTGCGAAAGGCACCGCCTCTATTGCTGCCACCATGCGCCCCACCAGCTTCATCAACACCCGTAGGGATGATTGTGGTGACAGGAGGACTGCTTGCACTCCTGATTGGATCGCCATCTGTTTGACTCGTGGCAGAGACACCAGGACTGAGGCTGTGTTGAAGTCCATGCCCAGATATGTCAAAGACTGGGTCGGAACTAGCGTTGACTTCTGAATATTGAGGAGCCAACCGAACTGTTCCAGAGACCGCATGGTCACATCCAGGCTCTCTTGACAGAGGTGTTCTGATGGCGCCCTGACCAGCAGGTCGTCTAAATAGGGAATGACGGCATGTCCCTGCACGTGCAGGAGAGCCATCATGGAGGCCATCACTTTTGTGAACACCCGCGGTGCCGAGGCCAACCCGAACGGCAGCGCCACAAATTGGAAGTGTTCTTCCCCCACTGCGAATCTCAACCAGCGCTGATGAGCCGGTGCAATGGGCACGTGAAGGTAAGCGTCTCGGATATCTATGGACGCTAGGAAGTCCCCCTGTGACACAGCTGCGATCACGGAGCGCAGTGATTCCATACGGAACTTCCGAACCAACACGTGATGGTTGAACAACTTCAGGTCCAGCACCGGGCGGAAGGATCCGTCCTTCTTCGGGACGATAAAGAGGTTGGAGTAAAAACCCCTGAACCTCTCTCCGGAAGGCACCGGGACCACCACTCCGTCCCTGCGGAGACCCTCCAACACCAGGTAAAAAGCCTGAGCCTTTTCTGGTGATGGGACCGACCGATGGAATCGGGATATCGGCTTTGACGTCAGCTCTATCCTGTAACCTCGCGAGACCACGTCTCGAACCCACTGATCTTGAACGTGAAGTAGCCACTTGTCCTGAAAGCGAGACAAGCGGCCCCCCACCTGTGGGGAGGCAGGAAGGGAGAGCGAGTCATGTAGAGGCGGGTTTGGGGGTGGCAGCTGCTGCCCCCGCCGGCTTCTTTGGACGACTCTTAGAGCGCCACTGAGAAGCGGGCTTGCCCCCTCGGTCCGCGCGAGCGGACGGTGCTGATGACTGCGAGCTGGAACGAAAGGACCACTGTTTTGGGTTCCTTTTAACGGTATACCGTGGCTTAGGCTTATTCTGCGGTATCTTAGACTCAGCAGAATCCTTTATCAGCTTGTCCAGTTTGGTGCCAAAAAGCCTGTCACCAGCGAACGGAAGATTCTGCAAAATCTTCTTGGATGTGGTATCTGAGTCCCAAAGACGCAGCCACAACAACCTGCGGATCGCTATAGCATTGGCCGAAGCCACAGCTGAGCGAGTGGCAGTTTCCAGAGTCGCCGTCCTGGCGTAGTCCGCATAGGCCCTCGCCCTCCGGTAGTGCCAGGACCTCTGGACTGGCCCTTTGCCAGGTCAGGATACCATCCAAGCAGGGAGTAAATCGCTTGTAAGGTCAGACCGTGGCAAAATTAGGGGCAAATGAAACCCCAAGCCTCATAGGAAACTTCGATTGCTCGACCTGTCTATCCGTCGCATCCTTCAGCGAGGAGCTATAGAGGCAGAGAAAAGGGAGCGTGCAGCAATCCTGGTATGGAAGCATCCACCCTTTGGGACTGCGACCACTCCTGAAGCACCTCCTGGGGGAAGGGGAAGGATTTTTCCTTGGGTTTACGGACATAACGCCCCCCGGTGTAACCGGACTCAACCACCCCTTTCCCAAAATTCGTGTGGTCCTGAAGGGCCCTTGGTCTAGCCTCTGGCCGCAGCCATTGATGACCTCCTTCGGGGGGCACCGTCACCTCCTCAGGGGGTGTACAGCGTAAGGTCTCGTTGAAGGGACACCCGATCCTCCCCCCCGTTGGTGGTTCAGATACAACCAGACCCGAAAGTTGAACCCCCCATGTCCTCCCATCAGAGGAAACCCCCTCCCCAGAGAGAGCCT
>JARQOC010000007.1:98743892-98963495 GCA_033576535.1 Allobates femoralis
AGTGAGGGTGAGCGGGCTGCAGGGAGCTGGGACCGGGTGAGGGTGAGCTGGCTGCGATGAGCTGGGACCAACTGGGGGTAAGCGGGCTGCGATGAGCTGAGACTGGGCAGAGGTGAGTGGGCTGTTGAAAGCTGGGACCGGGCGGGGGTGAGTGTGCTGCCGACTCACTCACCCAGCCTGCTGCATGTGGGACAGAGACGGGAAGCAGAGAGCGACCACGAGGGGGGATAGGGAGCAACCATGGGGGGAGGGCAGAGTGACCATGGAGGGGCAGAGAAAGACCACAGGGGGGCGCTGAGAGACCACTTGGGATGGCCAGAGAGCAACCACAGATTGGGGCAGAGAGACAGCACAAGGGGGCAGAGACAGCACAACTGGGCCAAAGAGCGACCACAGGGGGCAGAGAGACAGCACAGGGGGGCCAAAGTGCGACCACAGGAGGGGGTCAGAAAGAAAACACAGGGGGCAGAGGGCATGCATTGGGGGCAGAAAGTGGGCATGGGGGAAGAGACAGCCCAGGGGGCAGAGAGACCACACAGAAGGGCCAAAGAGCGCCTATGGGGGGTGAGAGACAGCACAAGGGGGCCAAAGAGCCATGGCAGGGCAAGAGCCAGTACAGGGGGTGTCAAAGAGTGACCACATGGGGAGGCCAGAGAGATAGCACATGGAGGCAGAGAGACAGCACAGTAGGGCAGAGAGCATGCATGGGGGACAGAGAGCATGCTCAGAGGCAGAGAGACAGCATGAGGAGGCCACGAGGCAACATACGGGGGGCAGAGAGGGCAAAAGGAGGGAGCAGAGAGCATGCATGGGGGGGGGGGGGCAGAGACAGCACGGAGGGCAGAGAACATGCACAGGGGAGCAGAGATTGCGCACTGGGGGCAGAGACACAGCATGGGGGGGGCCAAAGAGTGACCACAGTAGGGGGCCAGAGAGACAACACAGGGGGGCAGAGAGCATGCATGGAGGCAGAGAGAGAGAGCATGGGGGATAGAGAGGTGGCACAGTGGGGGCAGAGAGGCAGCACAGGGTGGAAGCAGAAATGGAGTGGCAGAGAGCACTCATGGGGACAGAGAGAAAGCACGGGGGGAGGGGGTGTGCAAAGAGATACCACTTGGGATAGCCAGAGAGCAACCACAGGTTGGGGCAGAGAGACAGCACAGGGGGCCAGAGAGCCACCACAGGGGGGCGAGTGGGCTGCAGTGAGCTGGGACCGGGTGCAGGTGAGCGGGCTGCAGGGAGCTAAGACCGGGCAAGGGTGAGAGGGCTGCTGGAAGCTAGGACCAAGCAGGGGTGAGTGTGCTGCTCCCTTTTTTGCCCCCCAGCCTCCCGCATGGGGGAAGCAAAGAGCGACTACAGGGGGGGGGGGGGCAGGGAGTGACCACGGGGGGGCAGAATAACCACAGGAGGGGCAGAGAGTGACCATAGGGGGGCGCAGAGAGAGACCACTTGGGATGGCCACAGAACAATCACAGATTGGGGCAGAGAAACAGAACAGGGGGGCAGAGAGACAGCACAAGGGGACCAAAGAGCGACCACAGGGGGGCAGAGAGACATAGCGGGGTGGCAGAGAGCATACGTGAGGGCAGAAAGTGTTCATGGAGGGCAGAGAGACAGCACAGGGGGCCAAGAGACCACACAGGAGGGGCAAAGAGCGCCTATAGTGGGGATGAGAGACAGCACAGGGGGGCAGAAAGCGTGCATGGGGGGCAGAAAGTGTGCACAGAAGGGCAGAAAGATGGCACAGGGTTGCAGAGAGACCACATGGGGGGGAAAAGAGCGCCTATAGGGGGATGAGAGACAGCACAGGGGGTCAGAGAGCATGCATGGGGGGCAGAAAGTGTGCACGGGAAGGCAGAGAGACAGCACAGGGAGCAGAGAGACCACACGGGGGGGCCAAAGAACGCCTAAGAAGGGGATGAAAGAAAGCATAGGGGGGCCAAAGAGCAACCATGGCAGAGAGTCCGTACCTCCTGATGCGATAGCATCGGGCCCATATCTAGTTCTTGTCCCATATCTAGTGTTGACCCAGCTTAAACAGAAGTGCCTTGTATAGCTCTCCTGTGTTCCTGAAAGTGTCCAGCCTAGAATTCCAGTACCAGCCCTGCCTGAATTTCCTGGAATATGACCAGCCTGCATTCCTAAACTGACCTGCCTATGTTCCTGGATCTGTCTGCCTGAATTCCTTTGTGTATCCTGTTCCTGGACCTGTCCTATCCTAGAACCTGCCTGATGTCCTGTCTATGTCCTAATGTCCTGATGTTCAGCCTGGATACTGGTGCACCTTCACATACAGGTGTGCCAGTTGATCTCTACTTTTAATATCATTACCGTTTTCTGACTGAGCACCCTTCCCCCATCCGATAGCCATGTCCAGTTCACCATCTTGCTGTAGTCAAGTTCCCAGCCACACACACATACGCAGGTTTTAATTCCATTTAGAGGCACATATATATCCTCACATGCATTTTGTACCGCAAACAGAGGCATACAGTTAGGGACTCGATCGATATGAGAGCACCTTGACGGGGTTATAGGGCTCACATGCAATGGCCCATGCATCAGCTAAGATTCTCATTTTCCTTTGTATTCTTAAGCAGTTTCTGCAATGTCATTTTTCCTCATCCAAATTTGCATTAGCTTTATATATGCTAGCCATTCATAGTTTAGCCATTATGCTATACCTAGTTTTAATGTTTAGTGTGCAGCAGATAACCGTATATTATGACCCACCCCAGGGCCGTGGGGTACCCCGTCACAGGCGTTATAGTTCACGGGGGATGCCACTGGGGCCTGTTGCCTGGTCCCATGGCCCTGTTGGTCGCTGAAAAAGGGGTAAAAATAATAAAAATAATTTGTGACACCACCTACGGTTCCGGTAATGTTAACGACGCTGCGGGACAGACCTCCAGGGTGATGGTGGAGCAGCAAGATGGTGACGCTCCCCGTAGGTTGAGCAGGATCCCAGGGGCAGTGATGGATGATGGGAGTTGTAGGTCAGTCTTCTATTCACACAGTGGTACAGCTGCACCAGGCCCTGTTGTCTATACTTCTCAGGCTGCAGTTGGCGGCTCCCCAGGTGCCAGCAAATGAAGTACACCACACAGTTTATAACTTACAACGGGTTTACTGGCAGTTCTTTCAACAGTCTTTTCGGGTCCGTCTGGCCTGGGTAGGCGCTGGGAATTAGGATGCCGCACTTGGGTCCCTCGGTGGAATCCCTGCTGTTCCTGTCCGGTCCCTTCCTGCGCTCTCTCCTGTCTCCCTCAGCGCCTCTGCATGCAGAGACTGAAGCCAGCTCCCACTGATCCCATCTGAGCGACCCCTCTTTGAGTCTTCGGGATCCTCTATGGTGCCTTTTTCTGGGTGTGGCCTCGACTTCCTAAAGAAGCTCAGGCCTCCGGTTTGATGGCTCGGGGATAGACTCCTGCACCGTGCTCGGACCCAGTCCTCCATTCTGGGACCGAACCCCTCCAGTAGGTAGTTGCACACGGTCCAGATTTGGGCACACCGCAACACCTGGTGTCCCTAGGGTCCCCTTCTGTCACGACGGCTCCTCCGCCGTCTTCTGCTCCTCGCTCCCTCACGGAGCTCTCCTCAGACTCTCACTGACTAACTCTTCCTGCTCTACCACTAACCCACCTAGCTCCTCCCACTGGGACTGGGTCTCCCTGCCAATGGGTCCACCCAGATCCCCTACTCTAAGGTGTGTGGATGGGTGTATGTGGGTCCCTTATGCAGCATCCCCATTCCCCAATCAGAGGAGTACCACACTCTCTTTTATGGGTGCAGTACCCCTATGTTGCATCCTGACCAGTGGGGTGCCACAATTACATCTACAGATGTCTGTCTGAGATGATCGTGACAGACTCTGCTAGGGGCCGGGGTACTCAGAGCCGGACCTTGCTGTTTCTGGGGTGCCACTGCGGCGTGGCCCGGCTCCTTGGTCCCAGGTGCGGCAATGCAAAAGGGGATATTGTATTAAAGTTTTAGGGGAATGGTTTGTGATGCCATCTGTGGGTTGTGGCCAGTGGGGGCCCATGCTGCCGTATGGACTGCCGGGGATGGTGGTGGTGGTAGCCGGGATGGTGAGCCCTCCACGGGTAGGGCTTGGTCCCCAGGCAGAGGTAGAAATCCTGTGCACCCGGGATGCTGCACTCACGTTCTTCCCACAGCTCCTCCAACAAGCACGCGCAGGGAGCAAGTGTATGGCTCCGCAGGTGGGCCACTGTGATTGCTGTCACAATAAGTCTCACACGCAGTTCTTGAGTTTACTAGGTATTTTACTCCACTGTTAACTCTCAGCACAGTTCACAGTCTTTACACACTTGCTGTGGACTGGCTCCACTCAACAGTCACGGGCTCAGGCTCTCACTGCAGCTGGGATGGCTCCTCTGCTTCACTCCCCTCAGTGTACCTCTAGGGCCCTCTGGTTCTTTTTGCTCTCACGCGTACGGGTTTGGTCCGGCCGTCATGAGCTTAACAATGAATCATCCCACACTCTGGGTCACAAGTCCTAGTTCGATGGCTTTTTCCCACTCCGTACCGGTTGTTGGGTTTCAGGGACATAGAGTTACCGCACCTCGCCGTTTGTCTCGTGGTAAGGGGCCTGAAGCGGTCCCGGCCACATCTACAGAGCCGGCACTCTGGTTCTCTGTCCCAGCCACCAGTGACCCAGATTAGTCGGGCTCACCTGGCTCCTTCTACTGTCCCGCGGGTTCAGCTTGGGCGGCCGGCCATTAGTGGTGACGGCCGCCGGGCCCCATTGTTCTCAGTCTCTGTCAGTCAGTACTCAGCTGAAGGGTGTCTTGGCATGGGGATACTTCCCTTCTCCTCCACCCTGCAGGGAATTCTACCTCCAACTTAGTGTTCCTAGGTCCTTTTTGGAGTTTAGTTCCTCCACCTCTTTCCCGGGTTCCCCCTACTTCCCACCCACACTTTGCTACTCCCGCCACCCCTCGCCCGACCTGAAGTGACTTGGGCTCAGGGTCGGAGTGTGTGTGTGTGTGTGGGTGTTTTTGTGAGCTGACCGTCTTATCTCTCCCAACTGCAGTTCACCCTGTGGCCACCCGGTCGCAGGGGTGCCATACTGCCCCGGAGCAAAGCCTGGCGCGTCCGCATGCCAAAACCCGCTACTGGTGACAACTGAAATTTTTTATGCATTGAACCAAAAATCAACAATACAAGATTATTTTTCTTCCCTTCCGGGAGGTGCGTAGCTTAAATGTTGCTTGAGACTACGTTCACACATAGCGCTTTTTTTGCGCGTGTGCTTTTACCAGCGTTTTTCACCCGCGCAAAAAAAAAGAGCCAAAAAAACTGAATTAGTCCTTACCGGTAATTCCTTTTCTTGGAGCCTTCCACGACAGCATTGGAGGATGTCGTCCACGCCCTATTGGGGGACAGGAACACAGAGAGGTTAAAAGCCCCTTCCCTTCCTCAGTACTCCAGTGTTTACCAAGATCACCCTTAGCCATGGATTATCTGATACAAACCGGAACCAAACACCAACAAGGGGGGGGGAACTGATGCTGTCGTGGAAGGCTCCAAGAAAAGGAATTACCGGTAAGGACTAATTCAGTTTTCTCCATTCGCCTTCCACGACAGCATTGGAGGAATACACATACACATTATAATGCTGCACTCAGTCCTGTCTATGAAGGTGCTAACTAAACACAATTCTATTTCAAATATACAATAGTTGCACTCGACATAGACTTATTTCACAATAGAGAAAACTGAAAAATGAAAAAGTAGAGATACTTGGTATTATGGAAATGGCCAAATCGATAACTTGGGTTCAACACCCGTTTGCTAGCACCTTCCTCACTCTAGTTGTGAGAGATGAGCTATTGCCCTCTGGTATCAGTCTCTAGCACGCCTAAGGGGTTAACCTCTTTTCCCAAGGCACCAATTACATATTCAAAGCACCTGTCTTTAGTTAGAAGACTGCAAATCCCTTGCTCTCTGGTATCAGCCGATGAGGAAAAGCCCAGACAGACATCAGGCAGTTTCATTAGTGTTAGGACCCAGTTAACAGAGATCGCCGCAACGTGGCAACTGGGTGAATTATCGATTTGGCCATTTCCATAATACCAAGTATCTCTACTTTTTCATTTTTCAGTTTTCTCTATTGTGAAATAAGTCTATGTCGAGTGCAACTATTGTATATTTGAAATAGAATTGTGTTTAGTTAGCACCTTCATAGACAGGACTGAGTGCAGCATTATAATGTGTATGTGTATGACATGGGTTCAACACCCGTTTGCTAGCACCTTCCTCACTCTAGTTGTGAGAGATGAGCTATTGCCCTCTGGTATCAGTCTCTAGCACGCCTAAGGGGTTAACCTCTTTTCCCAAGGCACCAATTACATATTCAAAGCACCTGTCTTTAGTTATAAGACTGCAAATCCCTTGCTCTCTGGTATCAGCCGATGAGGAAAAGCCCAGACAGACATCAGGCAGTTTCATTAGTGTTAGGACCCAGTTAACAGAGATCGCCGCAACGTGGCAACTGGGTGAATTATCGATTTGGCCATTTCCATACCAAGTATCTCTACTTTTTCATTTTTCAGTTTTCTCTATTGTGAAATAAGTCTATGTCGAGTGCAACTATTGTATATTTGAAATAGAATTGTGTTTAGTTAGCACCTTCATAGACAGGACTGAGTGCAGCATTATAATGTGTATGTGTATGACATGGGTTCAACACCCGTTTGCTAGCACCTTCCTCACTCTAGTTGTGAGAGATGAGCTATTGCCCTCTGGTATCAGTCTCTAGCACGCCTAAGGGGTTAACCTCTTTTCCCAAGGCACCAATTACATATTCAAAGCACCTGTCTTTAGTTATAAGACTGCAAATTCCTTGCTCTCTGGTATCAGCCGATGAGGAAAAGCCCAGACAGACATCAGGCAGTTTCATTAGTGTTAGGACCCAGTTAACAGAGATCGCCGCAACGTGGCAACTGGGTGAATTATCGATTTGGCCATTTCCATAATACCAAGTATCTCTACTTTTTCATTTTTCAGTTTTCTCTATTGTGAAATAAGTCTATGTCGAGTGCAACTATTGTATATTTGAAATAGCATTGGAGGAATACCACCGATACTCCTCAGGGTGGGACTATTGCCTGTAGGACTTTCCTACCAAATGACAGATCCCGACTGAAGGACAGATCTAACCTATAGAGGCGAGAAAAAGTGAGGAGAGGCTACCACGTAGCCGCTCTGCAAATCAGCTCCGATGAAGCTCCAGCCTGCTCCGTCCAGGAAGTAGCAGCAGCCCGAGTTGAAGGAGCCTTCAACCCCACCGGAGGAGCAAGGACCGGAGCGACGTAGACCTCCCAGATCACCTTCGTGATCCAGGAAGTGATGGTAGCCTGGGAAGTCTTCTTCCCTGTATTATTCCCAAAAGCCGAACAAACAGGTTCTGATTTAACCTCCAGGAAGCAGACTCTCGGAGATAGAGGAGGACAGTCCGACGAACATCCAAGGAGTGAAACACGGCCTCAGCCGCATTAGCAGGAGATTGACAAATTGAAGGCAGAACCACATCCTGGGACCGATGGAAAGCCGACAACTTTCAGAAGAAAAGATGAATGCAACCGAAGCGTAATGCGAACAATGGACACCACGAGGCACGGAGCCCGGACAGAGAGTGCCTGCAGTTCTCCAACTCTGGAGCAGAAGTGATGGCCACCAAAAACGCCACCTTGTGAGAGAGAGACGTAAGGGATGCAGCAGACAAGGGTGCAAAGGGACTTCGAGCAAGCCCTTGGAGAACAAGCATCAAATCCCAGGGAGGGACAGAAGGCCGAATCCGGGGACGCCACCCCCAAGCAGAACTAAAAAACTGCTTGAGCCATGGATGGGAAGCAAGATCCTGGGCAAAAACCGCTCCAAGTGCCGACCTCTGGACTTAAAGAGTGCTCGGCCGAAGCCCCAAATCCAAGCTATGCTGCAAAAATCCAAGCGTTGGGCCACATTAGGATGATGCATGGTCGGGATGGAAGGAGCACACCAGGACAGGAACCGATTCCAGTCCTCCCAGAAATAGCGTTTGTCACAGGCTTCCTGCTCTGCTGAAGCGTGCGGATCACTGCCTGGGAGAGACCCTTGGTCCTCAGGATCCCGGCCGCAACAGCCAGGCCGCCCGAATGAGCCACTGAGGGCCCTGGTGAAACAGAGGACCCTGGGACAGTAGGGTGAGACTGGGCTAACATAATCGGTCCCTCCAGGCCCAGGTCTCGGATGGCGTCGTACCACGCCAGTTTGGGCCCCAGGGGAGCCACCAGGATAGTGTCACCCCCTCCGCCCGAATCCATTGCAACGTCTTGGGAAGTAGTGGGATTGGAGGAAATGCATACACCAACCGGAAGTCACAGGGATGGGCAAAAGCGTCCAGCCCCGAGGATGGTCCAACCGCGTCAGGGAGAAAAAGGTTGGCACCTTTGTATTCGAGCCCGAAGCGAACAGGTCGATCGAAAGGACACCGCACCTGTCAGTAAGAGAGCGAAATACTTCCGGATGGAAGCACCATTCTCCTGGGTGGACCTCCGTGCGGCTCAAGAATCTGCCTGTACATTGGCCATTCCCTTCAGATGTACTGCCGAGGAGGAGAGAAGATGGCGTACTGCCCACAAAAAGAACAGTCTTGCCAGCCCCTGCAAGTGTAAGCCACGAGTACCGCCTTGGTACCGCAAGAAAGCAACCGTAGTCACGTTGTCTGACAGGACCTTGACATGATGACCCCGGAGAACGTGAGCTGCAGCAAGAAGCGCTTCCTCCACTGCCAGAAGTTTGAAGACTGGCGACTGACCGAGCGACTCCAAATCCCCTGGAACGGTGTGCGAACTACCATCGTGCCCCAACCGGAACCGCTGGCATCATCAGTGGCAACGGAGGTCACAGGAAGGTGTCTGGGATTCATCCCCAGGCAAGCGAGGTTACCACCTGCCCCAGGGTCCGGACCCGCGAGTTTAAGCAATCCTGACGTCTGTCCCAGGAACTCAGTATGTGTTCCTGGAGCAGTCGGGAAGGAGCCTGAGCCCATGTTACTGACTGAATGCAGGCCGTCATGGCCCCTAACAGGGACATTGCTTCCCGCAAGGAGGGCGACCCCCTTGCCCGGAAGCGGGTCAGATTCATGCGGCGCAAAAGCTGATATGCCGCAGGAAGGAACGAGGTCTGTCTGGAGGAGGCCAGCAAGACTCCCAAAAATTGACGTCGGGTTGCAGGCACCCGTTCCGATTCCCGAAGATTGGATACCCATCCCAGGGACTGAAGAATCTCCAATGTGTTGGAGATCTTTGTGCGCAGAAGCACTGCCGACGGAGCCACCACCAACATGTCGTCTAAATAGGGAAGCATACATATCCCCTGGGTCTGGATGAATGTGATCGCTTCCCCCATGAGTTTAGTAACCTCTGGGGCCGACGAAATCCCAAAGGGCAGCACATTAAGCCGAGAATGGACCGTCCCGCCTGCCCCGGAGATCGTGAATCACAGAAAGCGCTTGTGGGACGGGTGAATGGGGACATGATAATACGCGTTCTGGAGGTCCACAACAACCTGGAGTAGCGCCCCTGGTCCTCCTCTCCAGGAGGAACCGGGGACCCCACACCCGAATCCAACAGGTGTCGCAGACCTGACAAGAAAAAACGTGCGAGAGTCCCCCTGAGGAAGGGAGAGGACTCGAAGACACGGAGGGGCTGGCTCTCGAATTCCAAGCGTAGACCCTCCCAAATGGTCGAGAGGATCCAAGGGCACAAGGAGATTGCTTGCCACTGTGGCAGAAACCGCAGGAGCCGCCCCGCAATGGGGAAGGCGGCCTTGTTTAGGGGCGGCTGGTGATGCCGCTGCTGGGGGAGAAAGATATTACGGGTCTTGTCCCCGTACTGGAATGCCCAGCGACCAGACTTACCCTTCCCTTTAGACTGGGAGGGTTGGCTGCGCTCAGGCCAAAAGGACTGCCTCCGAAAGGGCTCCTGTCTCGGGAGACACCTTTTCCGGTCTGACACCTTTTCCAGGATGTCATCCAATGCCCTTTGCAAGGGGAGGCCACACAGCTGGAGCTTAGACGTGACCTCCCCAATCCACATTGTAAGCCCCACTGCCCTGCGAGCTGTGTTAGCCAACACTGCGCACCTGGCGCCAACGCGGAACGACTCAGCAGGGGCATCGGCCAGGAAGTTCGTAGCACGTCTCAGAAGTGGAATGGAGTCCAAAGCTCCTCCCTGGGAGTACCCTGCAGGATGAATACTCCCAGCTGGGTGAGCCACTTAAAGAGAGACCTGCTCACATGTAGAGGAAATGTACACCTTTAAAGACATAGCTGCCGCCTCCCAGGATTTTTTGAGGACACTCTCCATATTACGAACGAGGGGGTCCTTCAACCGGGAGGAATCTTCAAAAGGCAACGCGGTCTTATACGCTAAGCTTCCCAAATGGAATACTGCCATAGACCTTCATGTTAGAAGTCCCATTGACTTTATAGAGACTTCCATAGAGATTCCCATTGGGTCTCTCATCCAGCCCGTGACTGAGGCTCCTGCTGCTTAGCTTCAACAGTGTGTCAAGGGCATGCACAATGGGTTTACAATAGCAGCTGATTGCTACCCTGGCCACCTGGATGTCCACCTTCGGGACCTCCCAGACAAAGTCATCACCCTCCAATCCATTCGGATGGGGTGAGCCGCTTAGCCTTCAGGCCTCTGAACATTTAGTCCTGCACAGAAGGGGAATCCACCACCTCTGTTCCCATGGTACAATGGACAGTGTCCACCAATGCACCCATGGACTCCGTGGAAAAATAGTAGTGTCCAGATTCACATGTCTGGACAGAGGCAACAGCGGCAATATCCTCGCCGTCCTCTAATGCGGAGCTCTGGCCAGCCTCCATGAGATCCACAGAGTCACAATCCTGGAGCTTCCTCTCTTACGGAGGGGAAGGCCCGGAAGCTGCAGCAAAACCCCGCAGTGCCGAGATAGAAGCCTGCACCTCTTCCCTAATGGATTGGAGCTCCTCAAGCAAGGATGGGGAGTCCATCCTGACAACCCGGTCAGTCATGGCCGACACCTTGTTGTAGGAGGAGGGAAATTTTGTGCCGCAGCCACATTATTGCTCCCTTTCACAGACGGCCCTCGTCTCCCTATAGACAAAAAGGGAAGAGAAGGGGGTCTCAGTGTGAGTGCAGGGCCTAAATAACTCTACCCCTTGTGACCACCCCCAGAAACACTTACATGAGCTGGGGGAACACTGGGCTCTGCAGAAGCAGAGGTGGAAGCCTATCACCCTCCATGTTTCAGGGATCAGCCTTACCTGGGTGTAGCTTCCGGCGGGTACTTATCCAGAAGTACCGTGCCCCCAACGAGGAACACCTGTTCCCTCCCTCCTCCTGGTCACTGGCCGCGGGCAGTAGCGCGCGAAAGTCCTGCTGGGTTCCCTGGAGCCGCGCCCAGCCTGCCACATCCCTTACAGGAGCCGCTGCCCGAAACCGGAAGTGCCATCCCAGAACCGGAAGTGCCTCCGCGGCACCTCTGATGCATGCCCCAGGGACCGCAGCTGGAGGAGGGAGACGCCGGAGAGCTGAACAGGCCTCCGGCGTTGCAATATACGGCCTGCTTTGCCCCGTAGGACGCAGGAAGGCCGGATGGTCCCACCACGGGAGCCCCGAGAAGGAGGAGGAGGCCGCCCCCGACGTCCATACCTGGCCCGGCTGTAAGTACACCCCAATGCTGCCTCTGCCGGCCTGACAGCACTGGAACCTCTCCATGCCCCAAGGGGGACAGGAAGACACTGGAGTACTGAGGAAGGGGAGGGGCTTTTAACCTCTCTGTGTTCCTGTCCCCCAATAGGGCGTTGACGACATCCTCCAATGCTGTCGTGGAAGGCGAATGGAGAAACAAGCACAGCACGCTTTTTTACGACCTGGGGGGAGAAGTGATGTCACAGAGGGGAGGAAGAATCCTCGTTTCTCCCCCCCTATGTGACATGTCTGCCAGCCCCCATTTGATTTCGCAGTGTATTAATATACATTGGCGAGAGTAAATTGCACAATGAAGGTACACATTTGGTGAGCCCCTTTGGGCGGAAAGGCATCATGACAAGACAGAGGGGTGGGGAGTGGAAGAGGTTAATGATGCTGTGTAAAATGAGGGGTTATTTTGCAGGTCAGTGGAGGAGACCTGCAGGATTTCAGATTGGTGGGGAGAAAAAGTGGGCAGGAGTTTGGAGGAGTATAAAGGAGATGGGAGGGTGTGAGTGCCTCCTCTTTCTGGAACAAGAATTGACAGAGACTGACCTGACTGCTGCAGAGGTCCATGGTCTCAGCTTGGCACAGCGGTACATGGGAGCACAGGCAGTGCACACACATCGCTGGGCTTGTTTGAGCTAGCGTTCTCTATTATCAGTTTTTTTCTTTTTTCTAATTTGCCTATAAAAAGGGGAGGTTTTTAACCCAGATAGAGGCTGAAAATGTAGGTTAGGGACCCAGTCAAGCAGACACACCTCAACGCGGTGACTGGGTGGTTTATGGATATGGCCATATTTATAAAAGCTAAGTGTCTCAATTTTTTGGCTTATGAAATATTCCTGTATTCTAATTGTCATAGCAGAGTGACGATTTTTCTACTATTGTAAGGATTGTGTTTGACGTAGCACCTGTGCACACTGACATGATTGAGTGCCGCAGTTTTTCTTGAATTCAAGAATTGACAGAGACTGACCTGGCTGCTGGAGCTGCTGCAGAGGTCCATGGTCTCAGCTTGGCACAGTGGTACTGTCACGCTTAGGAGGTAAGGGAATCAGGTAACAGGATGGTGTGATGGTCAAAGGGAATCAGGGCGAGCTAATCTGACCCTTACACTGGAGGTCCCTGGCTCGTCCTGCTCTCAGAGGTACTTCTGATGGTGAGGAGGTCTGAGTCTCCACCCTATTTCCTGAGCTCCTGAATAGGCCGAGGGCCCCTACTTCCACCTACAGATCCGGAATCACAGCTACTCCCAAGGCAAAACACTTCAGCCAGTAGCATAGCATCAGCACAGACCGAGAGTAAACTAGCAGCGGCATCTGACGGAGAAGGGGGAAAGCTATTTAAAGGCCAGGGGGAAGGGGTTCCAGGTGAGTCACACCCAAGCCTCACATAAAGAGCAGCTGAGCACAAGGCCTTCCCACCCGTACCAAAATCACCTCATGCAGCTCCTGAAGAAAAGCAAACACAAACACACACAGCAGCATGCAGCAAAGTCAGTGCAATCTAAGTGCATGACAGGTACATGGGAGCACAGGCAGTGCACATACATCCTCAGGCTGCCTGTGCTGTCCCACAGGTACCCTATCCCTCCATCATCAATGAAGCCATGCGGGCTCCGTAGTCGGAGCAGAAGGCGCTTGCAGGGAGGAGGATGCATTTAAGAGCCCCCTCTCCTGGGACCCACCGGGGGGCAGAGCGTGTGTCCGGGGTCTCTGGAGGCAACTCCGGCGTCCAGGAGGAATCCTCGCTGGAGCCAAGACCAACAGGAAGTGAGCGTGGCTAGATTGTCTACTTCCGGTCAGAGATGGCAATGTCGGGTGCCCGGGACTGTGATTGCTTCTGGCTGGGCCAGGGCCAGAAGTGAGCTTGACAGCTGCGCAAAGTTGGAGGCTGCAGCAGATTGGAGGTGGCCAGGGCCGGAGTGCCTCCAGTCTTGCTGGGGCACCAGGTGTCTGGGGAAGGATGGCAGCTTCTAGCCAGGTGTGATCGAGAAGTGTGCTGGGTGGCAGTAGAATACAAATGATAACCCCCTCCCACATTTGGCGTGGTGGTGGATGACCTCCATATGGGGAGGGCTAATCTCCAGTGCAGGGTGCCCGGATGCCAGGGGGTAGTGCTACATCGGCAGGGCCCTCTCCGTGGAGGTGCTGGCCGGACAATGGAGTAATACAGTGAGGGGATACCCTGACCCCCCCCCCCTTTCTTGGGGGGGGGTCTCCTGGAAGGTTAGCAGCATCCAGGGTCCAGGAGCAATGGGGGAGGACCATGAGTGACCCTGGAATGTCGAAGGATGCTCCGCTGCGGAGCAGCTGATCTGCACAGACCGCGGAGTTAGCTGGGTGAGGAGACAATGATTGTGCTTGTATATATATTAAAAAAAATTGTGTTTTGCTAAATGGGTAAAGTTAAACAATGTTTTGGCGGGTTTGTTAGTGGTAATGTGGTTAGCATTACAGTAGTCGGGCTTTCAGATTGGGCTTGATGGAGTTAGGGGGGCAGTAATTAAAAGGGGGAGATTGTGAGGATGTGGGAGCATTAGGCCATGCAGGCATTGGAAAAAGAGGTGGGCAAGTTGTTCCCTATTTGGAGGTTCCAAAAGGGGTAGAGGGAATTACATTAGATGAAGTGGGGGGGGGGTTTTCTCTGCATGATCGTGTGGGAAAACATGATTTGAGGCATGTGGGGTCACAGGAGTCCGGGTGCACTTTGGGAACAGCAAGCAGTTTTGTCAGGTTTAAGCTATTAGGCTTGGTGGAGGTGGGATCACCCGACGTAACCAGGAGATAACAAAAGGTAGATTCAGTGTTTGCACGTAATACTAAAACAATACAGGTCAGTGAAGAGGCGAACAAAGATTTTAAAAACTTGTTTAAAACCTTTCAAACTAGGAAAACAAAAGAAACAATTATGTCTGGACATAGAATTTTTGAAAAACTATATGTCTAATGAGATGATTCCCAGAGACTGAGGTTAAACAAAAAATGTTCCTATCCGTACCCGGAAGGTTTTTCGGAACAGTGGATCTCTGCAGTGTTCATTTGTTCTCTAAATTTACTTTTCATCAAAAATTGATGTCTTATTTTCGGGAGGTGCCTTATATTCAGCAGTGCAGCACACCCCCTAATATGCCTTATTTTAGGGGGGGGGGGGGTGTCTTATTTTTAGGGAAACACGGTATGAGCAATCTGACTAGTTTATTTACATCCATAATTGTTTGATCAGGACAAATCAGGACACAGTGAGGCAATTTTCTCTTTATTTACCATTATGAAAATACATAATTTTTACTATGTTCCGTTTTTTTTACAGCGTTAGCTAGAGTGGGTTGTTACGAATGCAGCAATACCAAATATGTAAAAATAATAAGAAAAAAAAAAAAGCATGAGCAAATAACCTAAATTAAATAAATTAAATGCATAAAAGCAAAAATAGGGTACTTGGTGACATTATTTTGATCAAAACATTGCATAAGCGATCCCATCACGACAAGGTGACCCCGTCAGGACACCAGATATGTATACTGCTTTTTTTTACATAAATATAATTGGAATATTTTTGGTTCATTTATTTCTTATAAAAAAAAGTAAAACGTCCCTATGTGAGACATTACCCTCCTGCTGCTCTGATGGCAGTTGTACTGTATTGCAATGCTCGATCATTACCTTACATTGCAGCTGTCAAAGCTGCATCGTCACAAGCCTCACTGATCATGCAGCAGCCATGGTCCCTGATGCTTGCCGTAGTCTGGTGACCCAGAAGTCATCATGAAAAGCATACCTGTAAACGTGAGATAAATGCGCATAGGGTCTTATCCTTTTTACAAAGGGTTATAGCGGTAAATATCAGGAACTGCTCACCTGGTTCAGTTGTGTCACCCACAACCGGTATAATCGCCTGAAAGATGGCTTGTAGAATGGCTGCTGCAGGGCCGCACCTTCACGATGAACGTGGAAACAGGAATGCTGTAATGGGACAAAATGCCGGAATGCCCGCGCTGCCACCAAGAATCACCAGGAAACAAAGAGTTAACTGGGCAGATTTTTCTCCTGAGGAAGGAGCTCGGATAGAGGCTCTGAAACGCGTAGGATAGAATAAAAGAAAAATCTGCCCAGTTAACTCTTTGTTTCCTGGTGATTCTTGGTGGCAGCGCGGGCATTCCGGCATTTTGTCCCATTACAGCAATCATGAAAAGCATGGCCCTCATTATTACATCACATGCACACTAATCACAGATGAGCAGCATTGTCCCTCTCCCAACTCCCTAACTGCAGCAACTGATATAAATTGCGGCACCTAGGGGGGTTAAACTGCCCGGGAGTGGCGCACGCACCTTCCTGTCAGTGAACGCCGAGTCTCGGGTGTATAACGTCACCCAGAGACCTTGTGGTGGGCACAGCCTCTTTGTAAATCGCCATGACGTACCTATACGGCATAGGTCAGTAGGTACCACCTACCCATGACGTATAGTTACGACAATGATCATGAAGACCTAAAAGTTTGGTTTCCTCGTCGCTAGTTTTCACCCTTTGCATTATTAAACCTGCAGATTTTCTCTACCCCAGGGCATGGACAGGGTTTTGTTAAAACGTCATCTCCGATTTGCAGCTGATATCTTGATAATGCGCTGCGTATTCAACCTGTTGAGTTTAGCCTCCCTTCCCTCGAATTAGAAGCTGCTACTATCCACTGTGTGCAGGACCCCGCCACATTCTAAGGGATAACAAATAATACTGTAGCAAAATTATGGCTATAAAATATACATCTCCGCATATAAAATCTGTACAAATGATAAATAATACAATAAGCAACCAGCAGTGAATTTACAGAGGCGACGCTGCGGCATTGCTGCTCTCCAATACAATGATTGATAAATGTATGACCGGAAAGTGGACATTCACTTTTATTGCACAAAGACCCCAAGGAATGGTCTTCAGTTCATCCATTTATGTTTTGTCAATGCACAGTTTTTCTTTTCTCAGTGCAAAAGGAGCATTGTCAGCCAGCAACTTGGCTCAATTGTCTTATTTTACACAGTGGATCAGAGGGAAGAATCTAGAACAAACGTACCCTCGGCGCCTCCACCTGGCGGCATACACCGGATTATGAACCTTCTGTCATCTGGTTCCAGTAGTGGATGGCCAGGCGCTGCAGATCCTTCTGGATGTTTGGTCGGTTGTCTAGATCGTCGTACAGGGAGGCCACGATTTCCAGCTTTCTGTAATCTTCCGGCTTCACCAGATTTCTGATCTCCTGAAGGCAGCGATCCTTCAACGTGAAGACTAGCGGAGAAACACAAGATGCTCTTTATAGCGGGAAATGAACTATTAGCAACATAATGCGGCACACCCAGAATTGTCGCGTTTGTCACTTTACCTAGCCATTTTCAAACAAATCATCCTTAAAGAGGTTGTCCAGGAATGATACCAATTATGTTGTTCCTGTGGATCAGTCATTGGATTGTCGAGATTCACTTTAAGGGAATTCCATCAGCCGAAGACCTTCCCAGACAATCTGATGAGATATCATGAGAATAAGTCATCCATATCAATACCCTGACAAGCACTTCTCAAATGGGTGAAAAGCTACATCCAGTATATAAACACAGGAGCTGCAGGTGCCAACTGCACAGTACAGCTGACCTCACACTGCGACAGATCTCAGATAACTCAGATCCTGAAGGTTTAACTCCTTACAGTCCACGATAATAATAATAGCAGATTCTGCATTATGTGATTACCCAGAGTATAGGAAATCTCCGGTTACAGGTATGACCATGCAGTTGCGAGAATGGCGGACGGCGACAGTGGGCAGCCGCGGCAGGGGCGGATGGCGAGAGCGGCAGCCGCTGCGGGGGCGGGACGGCACAAGCAGGCAGACGCGGTCGGGGCGAACGGCACAAGCAGGCAAACGCGGTCGGGGGCGAACGGGCAGACGTGGAAAGCGGCCAGACGCGGCGGGGGTGTACGGCGCAAGCGGGCAGTCGCGGCGGGGCGGATGGGACAAGCGGGCAGCGCGGCAAGGCGGACGTGGAAGCGGGCAGCACAAGCGGACAGCCGCGGCAGGGGCGGACGGCACAAGCGGACAGCCGCGGCGGGGGCGGACGGCGCAAGTGGGCAGCCACGGCGGACGGCACAAGCGGGCAGCTGCAGCAGGGCGGACGGTGTGAGCGGGCAGTCACGGGAGTGGATGGTATGAGTGGGCACAGTTGCAGTGGGGGCGGACAGTGTGAGCACGGTGTTACCTGGCAGGCAGACATTGACCAGTGCTAGCTGCCCGCTGTGATTGGCTGCCGGCATGTAGATCTCCTTCTTGTCCACGGTCAGCGCCACGTCCGTGTCGACCTCACGAAACATCCAGATGTGACCTGTACGGAGGAGACCGAGGTTAATGTGGGGGGACAGAGGCGGCGAGTGTGAGGGGGACAGAGGAGGCGAGTGTGAGGGGGACAGAGGAGGCGAGTGTGAGGGGGACAGAGGAGGCGAGTGTGAGGGGGACAGAGGAGGCGAGTGTGAGGGGGACAGAGGAGGCGAGTGTGAGGGGGACATGACCAGTGAGGCGCGGAGTGGTGAGGGGGACAGAGGAGGCGAGTGTCGAGGGGGACAGAGGAGGCGAGTGTGAGGGGGACAGAGGAGGCGAGTGTGAGGGGACAGAGGAGGCGAGTGTGAGGGGGACAGAGGAGGCGAGTGTGAGGGGGACAGAGGAGGCGAGTGTGAGGGGGACAGAGGAGGCGAGTGTGAGGGGGACAGAGGAGGCGAGTGTGAGGGGGACAGAGGAGGCGAGTGTGAGGGGGACAGAGGAGGCGAGTGTGAGGGGACAGAGGAGGCGAGTGTGAGGGGGACAGAGGAGGCGAGTGTGAGGGGACAGAGGAGGCGAGTGTGAGGGGGACAGAGGAGGCGAGTGTGAGGGGGACAGAGGAGGCGAGTGTGAGGGGGACAGAGGAGGCGAGTGTGAGGGGACAGAGGCGGTGTGAGGGGACAGAGGAGGCGAGTGTGAGGGGGACAGTGAGAGAGGCGAGTGCGGGGGGACAGACGTGTAGGCGAGTGTGGAGGGGGACAGAGGAGGCGAGTGCGAGGGGGACAGAGGAGGCGAGTGTGAGGGGACGAGGAGGCGAGTGTGAGGGGACAGGGAGGCGAGTGTGAGGGGACGAGGGGTGTGAGGGGACAGAGGGGTGTGAGGGGACAGACTGTGAGGGCGAGAGCGAGTTGAGGGGACAGAGTGAGGCGAGTGTTGAGGGGACAGGATGTGAGGGCGAGTGTGAGGGGACAAGTGAGGAGTGTGAGGGGACAGAGGTGAGTGTGAGGGGACAGAGGTGAGTGTGAGGGGACGAGAGGTGAGGGTGTGAGGGGACAGAGGCGAGTGTGAGGGGACAGTAGGCGAGTGGAGGGGACAGAGGTGAGTGTGAGGAGGACGAGGTGATGTGAGGGGACAGAGGTGAGTGTGAGGGGACGGTGAGGGAGAGGATGAGGGGACCTGAGGCGAGTGAGTGTGAGGGGAAGGTGAGTGGAGGGCGAGGGAGTGAGGCAGTGGAGGGGACAGCGTGAGTGGAGGGCGAGGGATGTGAGGCGAGTGGAGGGGGGACGAGGTGAGTGTGAGGGGACTGAGGTGAGTGTGAGGGACGAGGTGAGTGTGAGGGGAAGGTGAGTGTGAGGGGCAGAGGTGAGTGTGAGGGGATGAGGTGATGTGAGGGGACAGAGGTGAGTGTGAGGGGACAGAGGTCTCTGCCGGCTGTCAGTGAATGGCCTCTCTCTGGTCACACGGGGCAGGGACAGCCCGGGCTCCAGCGGCTCACACTCACCCTGGTAGGTGTTGAACCTGCGGCCGCTCCCGGGGGGGAGGGTCGGGTACGGCTGCGGCTCCCCCTGGAAGTTCACCCAGAAGGGCTGCACGGTGCGGGAGCTCCGGTTACAGAACACGGCCTGCACCAGCCGCCGGCTGTTAACGGAGCGGAGCTGAGGGGGCCCCGGAGCGACCTCCCGCATCATCCCGAGGCTCCAAAACAGTCCGCTAGGCCGCAACCGGTAACACAGCAACCAGTCACTGACGTCACGCACTGCGCGCAGCCTCTGACGTCACCGCGCAGGAGAATGGCATTGTGGGAGTTGTAGTTTTCAGCGCAGATAACTGGATTTTATTACAGCCGGATTATGGGATTATCCCTGAGTTTCTGGAATTAATATGAATGTTATAGAAAATCTTGCAGATAATATTAATATGATCTATAAAGTAATAATAATTACACTTTGTACAATACTCCAGAGCTGTAATCGTAGTTCTACAGACTGTGATCTCCTGCTCTGCAGATTCTGCATCTCTGGGATGTGAAAGCTTCATGTTTTCTCTGAGTTTGTTGTTCACTTGACACCTGACTGTGTCAATATCAATCAGCACAAATTAATGTGCAAAAACAAAACTCACAGGGATGTTTTTTAATCTCTTTTTGTTTCTCTAATATCTTGTAGAAGCTGAGCAGAATAGTGAGTGCAGCTCTGGAGTATAATACAGGGGGTAACTCGGATCAGTAATGTAATGTATGTACACAGTGACTGCACCAGCAGAATAGTGAGTGCAGCTCTGGAGTATAATACAGGAGGTAACTCAGGATCAGTAATGTAATGTATGTACACAGTGACTGCACCAGCAGAATAGTGAGTGCAGCTCTGGAGTATAATACAGGAGGTAACTCAGGATCAGTAATGTAATGTATGTACACAGTGACTGCACCAGCAGAATAGTGAGTGCAGCTCTGGGGTATAATACAGGAGGTAACTCAGGATCAGTAATGTAATGTATGTACACAGTGACTGCACCAGCAGAATAGTGAGTGCAGCTCTGGAGTATAATACAGGAGGTAACTCCAGGATCAGTAATGTAATGTATGTACACAGTGACTGCACCAGCAGAATAGTGAGTGCAGCTCTGGAGTATAATACAGGAGGTAACTTAGGGTCAGTAATGTAATGTATGTACACAGTGACTGCACCAGCAGAATAGTGAGTGCAGCTCTGGAGTATAATACAGGAGGTAACTCAGGATCAGTAATGTAATGTATGTACACAGTGACTGCACCAGCAGAATAGTGAGTGCAGCTCTGGGGTATAATACAGGAGGTAACTCAGGATCAGTAATGTAATGTATGTACACAGTGACTGCACCAGCAGAATAGTGAGTGCAGCTCTGGAGTATAATACAGGAGGTAACTCAGGATCAGTAATGTAATGTATGTACACAGTGACTGCACCAGCAGAATAGTGAGTGCAGCTCTGGAGTATCTTTGGCAGCAACAACTCTAGTGTTATCTTTAGCGAGTATGTGGATGGTGTTGCATTGTGATGAGTGCACCTAGAGTGCAACAAGCAGGTCAGAAATAATCTGAAGCAGTTGGACGTCTCACTTGTGGTCACTGTACCCTCAGGTCCGCAATGCGGCCCCGTTCACTTGTATCCTCCTGCAATGTAGCAGCGTCACCTACTGAACTTGTGTGCACCGCAGGTGGGCAGACCCAGCTTAGCTCTCAGTGACACTCTGGGACTTGTAGTTCCACAGGAGGAGCTGTCACATACCGCGGCCTGTTAAATAAAGCCTGTGGTCGGACTGTTGGAGATCCCGGTTACTGAGATTCTTATGTAAATTCTGATTATATCCCTGATTATATTTACATTATTTCCTGCAGGAAAAGCCTCATTATCTTGTTACACCAGCCAGATTTGACATTAATTGCAGTGGTGGGAGCAGATTTGCATTAATTTGTGTTTGTGAAGTTGTGCACAATCCTGCATCTCTTAATTATGTGTTTCCAGGGTGTATAAATTGTAGGTGTCTGTACTGGTAGTAATGGGCCATCAGCTGCGGCAGGAGGAGCGCCGAGTGTCCATTATGTGACTGGGCTCCGGCTCTGTTCATCCTGAGCCTCCTGGTTCATGGGAGTGCTGACATTGACACAGTAGAGGAGAAGTAATCTGTGGATGAGCAGAACTGGCAAAGAATATATAAAAATGCAAATATTTCATCACATTTTCTCCATTCACATCCAAAGCTGCATTCAAAAATCTACCGCGGAGGTTCTGAACTCAGGCTTTTATATATTTTAGCAGTCAAAACAATTTCATAAAATCTAAAAGAATTTGTTATGTCGCTTTAATATATCCCATCCATGGAGCTGGGGGAAGTGGAGTGAGAGGCGACTGGATCCCATCGCTGGATGTCAGGACCACCATAAGGTGAGCAGCACCACAAAGGTGACCTCTTGGTTTTAGTTTAATTTCTACACCTAAGATATTGCGCCCCCCCCCTCTCTTGTCTCTCCATTAGACCCCGGCTGGGGCCCGACCCCATATTGGATCACTACCCCAGCATTGCAATATATGGAGCTTTTCCTATGAAGCTCAACAGACTGGCCTCCATAAGAGGACCAACATAGCCATGGGGGGGGGGGGGGATCAAAAACGTCCAGTGTGAACTTAGCTAAGGCCAGAGACACACTATGCGAGCTGCATGCGAATATCTCACATGCATCTCACATGAGTCACCCCTGCCTTTCTGAATGTTTCTATGGCGGTCCATGCTCCCGTCCGCCCATCGGTCCCCTGCAATCACCATTTAAATGCTGAAAGTGATTGGCGGCAGCATTTAAATGGTTAAAAACCAGCAGCTTCCCTGCCTAGGACGCATCTGTTCAGAGGACCCCTTTACAACAGGAGCCATGAACATGGTTGACTTTACTATTTGTAAATAAACAAACACAAAACTTAAGATTGCTTAGGAAAACAATGGAACCATTTATTAACCTTCTAACTAAAAAACAAAGAGACAACATAAGGATTCCGGACACTTGTATTTCGGAAAACCCAATAACCTCTGGACCTGGTGCCGGTTATTTTTTGCAAAAAAATAAAACATTAAAACCTTGTCTAGAACTTGTAAATCTCCCTAAAGGCGTCATCCTATAAATTACATTTATCACCCATCCACCAGTTAAGAACATGTATGATCGCTGGGGGTCAGACTGCTGAGACCCCAAGAATGGGGGTCCCGACCTCTCCCATGTGTATGCCCCACCTAATGAGTGCATGTGACACCCCCCCCCCCTACAGACATGGTCACACATGCTCACTGCTGCTCCAAAAGGGGACATGTGATTGGTGGGTATCTTAGTGTTCGGACCCCAGCGGCCATATGTTATCCCCTATACTGGAGAAAGGTGACAGATGTTGTTTACGGGTCAACCCCTTTAAAGGAAAACTCAGTGGAGAACATTTTATTTTGTAGCGTCCCTGCACTCCCATACTACAATGTCTCACCATTAATTAATATAAATCAGTTATTCCCTAACGCTGCTTACCAGTCACCACTCCCATTTGGGTCAATAGGTCACTCCTGAGCGGGCAGGTATCCCCCCTCCCTCTGCAGTGAGCATGTGTGTGTCTGAAAACAAACACTTCCTCATTCAATCACATGGGCGTGATCTGAGAACAAACACTTCTACATTCAATCACATGGGTCTGATGTCATAGCAGATCCTATCAATATACAGGTCTCACCAATGCTCCCTGCATATAAAGAGATAAGGTCCTGTACTAGGCTGGGAGTCTGGTTATCTCTTTATATGCAGAGAGCATTGGTGAGACCTGTATATTGATAGGACCTGCTATGACATCAGGCCCATGTGATTGAATGAGAAAGTGTTTGTTCTCAGATCACGCCCATGTGATTGAATGAGGAAGTGTTAGACGGTGTTATAGCTTTCTGAGGAGGAAGGGTGAAAGAGCTGCTTACTCCGTTACTAGTGATGTATTGACCCCAATGGGAGTGGTGACTGGTAAGAAGCATTAGTGAATAACTGATTTATATTAATTCTAAACATTGTGCAAGCGGAACAGGCAGCTTAGCATTATAGTTTAGGAGGGCAGGAAATGTTTACATTTTTTTCTTATCTCCCCTTTAAGGCAAAATAAAAAAACAAAAACAGTGCACAGCTGCCCTCAATAATCCTAAATCTTCTGAAGTCCTGAAGTCTCCCAAGTTTTATTGTTTTTTGGTAAACTGGTCTTCATCACAGGGCTCTTCTGAATGCCCAATGTGCTGGGTTGTGCAGTGCATTGGTGAATCCCCTCATTTATAACTGAAAAAACTAGTGAAAGGCAAAAGCAGCAGGAGCTGTAATCACCATACTGCAGCCCAGCTTCATATAAACAGAAATAATGGAGAAATAACAGAAAACAATTTTTGTTACGAAGAGCTATGTTGGTAAATGGCCCTATACCCAGGTAACAGGTTTATATGATTCACCCTCTTGGTGGTTGTGGAGTGTTTCAGGATCGGTATGGAGGTTACTGCTGCTGCGGCACTTCTTACTCTTCTTTGGCAGGTGAGCCTGGGCTCAGGGGCTTCTTCTCCTCCAGTCTCTGGCTGGAGAAGTCGGAGAAGTTGAGGATGGTTCTCTTCAGGAGGTAGACGCCGGCGTGCAGGCCGCCAATATTCACCCACACGGTGTGCATCTTCCTCCACAGGTGCCCAGCTTTAGCCAGGGCCTGAAACAGATAAATGGGAACAGTTCTAACTAATGAAGCTCCAAGTGCCCACAGGCCGTGTCATAGAGAGGAATTGTGAAATTCCTAAGACAACTCTCTGGTCTCTAGAGAGGACATATCCACCCCCATCCTGAACACATGGGATTAAGAATAGCTAGGGAGAGAGAAGTCAATTAAAACAGGAGTCAGAGAGAGATGATACGTCCAGGTTCAACCTCTTGGTGTGGACAGGTAATTAAAACTACTATATCTGCTGGGAAATAAGACACAAGATCTGTCTGTAGATCCATGAGATTGGAATGGGTCAAAGCCTGGCACTCAGCTCCAGGTCTCTGAGCTTTAAATGGTCTGTAACCAGGCAGAGTATTTCCCATTTACTGTATAAAGAGGAGTGGCGGAGGCACAAGATGGTTAATATGCAAGTTACTTTCCCAATTAGCCCATAGTTCAATCACAACATGGCAATTTTAATATTTTCATTTCGGCCATCCTGGGAACATGAGACCCTCTAGGAAACAGAAGATAACTTTTAGACTGGAATGTTTAAGTGTTTCTGTTATTTTCTCCCTTTTCATTTTATAGCTGTTCTGCATATTTGTATGTAATGTTTACGGTATCTTTTTATTGTAATCACTTTATTTTTTATATTAAAGCTTAAAACTTTAATAAGTTTGCTCCTTTTATGCTCTAAAGAATCCATAGCCTTAGACTGTGTGATCCGCTTGTCGGACAGTAGTATATTTTGGGGACTCATCCCCCGTGTTTGATGAGTGGCGACAGTGTGTTGTGTACCTGGGATGGGTGGACTGTGTCGGGATGTGATTTATGCTCACTTTATAGCCTAGAACAGAGGTTGATGCTCGATTGAATGAGGGGAGATAAATTAACCCTTGAGAAATGTGTATGTGGCAGACTCTATATCTACAGGAAGACACTCTGTAAATGGCCAACTATATAATACGAGGGGAAAGGGGAGGAAGAGAGGGATGGGGGAGGCATGTATGCTGAGATAGAGAAAATGGGAAGCAGGGAAGACTGGAGAGGCCGGGTATGGAGGCAGGGAAGACTGGAGAGGCGCGGGTATGGAGGCAGGGAAGACTGGAGAGGCGCGGGTATGGAGGCAGGGAAGACTGGAGAGGCGCGGGTAAGGAGGCAGGGAAGACTGGAGAGGCGCGGGTATGGAGGCAGGGAAGACTGGAGAGGCGCGGGTATGGAGGCAGGGAAGACTGGAGAGGCGCGGGTATGGAGGCAGGGAAGACTGGAGAGGCGCGGGTATGGAGGCAGGGAAGACTGGAGAGGCGCGGGTATGGAGGCAGGGAAGACTGGAGAGGCGCGGGTATGGAGGCAGGGAAGACTGGAGAGGCGCGGGTATGGAGGCAGGGAAGACTGGGGAGGCGCGGGTATGGAGGCAGGGAAGACTGGGGAGGCGCGGGTATGGAGGCAGGGAAGACTGGGGAGGCGCGGGTATGGAGGCAGGGAAGACTGGGGAGGCGCGGGTATGGAGGCAGGGAAGACTGGGGAGGCCGGGTATGGAGGCAGGGAAGACTGGAGAGGCGCGGGTATGGAGGCAGGGAAGACTGGAGAGGCGCGGGTATGGAGGCAGGGAAGACTGGAGAGGCGCGGGTATGGAGGCAGGGAAGACTGGAGAGGCGCGGGTATGGAGGCAGGGAAGACTGGAGAGGCGCGGGTATGGAGGCAGGGAAGACTGGAGAGGCGCGGGTATGGAGGCAGGGAAGACTGGAGAGGCGCGGGTATGGAGGCAGGGAAGACTGGAGAGGCGCGGGTATGGAGGCAGGGAAGACTGGAGAGGCGCGGGTATGGAGGCAGGGAAGACTGGAGAGGCGCGGGTATGGAGGCAGGGAAGACTGGAGAGGCGCGGGTATGGAGGCAGGGAAGACTGGAGAGGCGCGGGTATGGAGGCAGGGAAGACTGGAGAGGCGCGGGTATGGAGGCAGGGAAGACTGGAGAGGCGCGGGTATGGAGGCAGGGAAGACTGGAGAGGCGCGGGTATGGAGGCAGGAGAGACTGGAGAGGCCGGGTATGGAGGCAGGGAAGACTGGAGAGGCGCAGGTATGGAGGCAGGGAAGACTGGAGAGGCCGGGTATGGAGGCAGGGAAGACTGGAGAGGCCGGGTATGGAGGCAGGGAAGACTGGAGAGGCGCAGGTATGGAGGCAGGGAAGACTGGAGAGGCCGGGTATGGAGGCAGGGAAGACTGGAGAGGCGCAGGTATGGAGGCAGGGAAGACTGGAGAGGCGCAGGTATGGAGGCAGGGAAGACTGGAGAGGCGCAGGTATGGAGGCAGGGAAGACTGGAGAGGCGCAGGTATGGAGGCAGGGAAGACTGGAGAGGCGCAGGTATGGAGGCAGGGAAGACTGGAGAGGCCGGGTATGGAGGCAGGGAAGACTGGAGAGGCGCGGGTATGGAGGCAGGGAAGACTGGAGAGGCGCGGGTATGGAGGCAGGGAAGACTGGAGAGGCGCAGGTATGGAGGCAGGGAAGACTGGAGAGGCGCAGGTATGGAGGCAGGAAGACTGGAGAGGCGCAGGTATGGAGGCAGGGAAGACTGGAGAGGCGCAGGTATGGAGGCAGGGAAGACGAGAGACAGAGTATGGAGGCAGGAGAGACAGGATAGGCCGGGTATGGAGGCAGGAGAGGCCAGGTATGGAGCTAGAGGAAACAGGAGAAAATTCTGCACCTTGATGAAGCATTTCCTATCATGAGTCAGGAGGACGGCTCGTCCTGTTCCGGCCCGGCACACGCGGCTCATCTCTCGGAGGCAGGCCGGGTAGAGGTCCCAGTTTTTCTTCTTTGATCCGATTCTGTGTGGACACAGAAAACAGTTCATGCAGCAGCTGAATGGAGACCGGAATCCTCTCTGAGGTCACAGCTGCCTCTCACCTCTTCCCGAACGGCATGTCTGTGATTATAACGTCTACGCTCCCACTCCTCAGAGGCAGGCGAGAAATGTCCCAATGAATGGGGTCTATTGGGAGCCCCTGGGGGGCGCTGTGCAGACACAAAGCAAGAGTAAGTGCACAAAGCAAAACCACCAGGAACAATGAAAGTTAGGTGACAACCCCCATCGTTAACATCACAACCCCCCCACAGAGGTCGTCACCCGCCTCTGGTACTATTATAGTGTGCAGGATAGTGACATCTGCACCTATCGCCTTCCCCCCGGTCACCTGTCCGCGCTCTGCTGCCTCCGCAGTAAGGAGATGATGTTGCTGGATGTTCTGTTCACTGCGTTCGTGTTATTATCACCAGCGATGAAGAAACACCCGGGCCACTCGCTGACACCCTGCAAAAGAAAGGAATATAATCCCGACCTCTGAAGTCCGATCAGCCATTGACGCGAGGGCTCACAGTCTAGAGGGGGATGGGAGGGAGACAGTAGGAGGGGGAGAGGTGAGATGGTGCAGTGGATTGGGTCTCAGTGTGTGGTGTAGGCTTGTAGGAAGAGGTGGGTCTTTAGGTTTTTCTTGAAGGTTCCCAGGGTCGGGGAGTGTCTGATGTGGTGGGGGAGGGAGTTCCAGAGTCTGGGGGAAGCACGAGAGAAGTCTTGTGTGCGGTTGTGGGAGGTGGAGATGCGGGGGGTTGAGAGAAGGAGTTCCTGAGAGGAGCGCAAGTTGCGTGAGGGGAAGTAACGGGAGACCAGGTCGGAGATGTAGGGAGGGGACAGGTTGTGTATGGCTTTGTATGTCAGGGTTAGGGTTTTGAAGCGAGATCGCTGGGGGATGGGGAGCCAGTGGAGGGCTCGGCGGAGAGGGGAGGCCGGGGAGTTGCAGGGAGATAGGTGCATGAGTCGGGCAGCAGAGTTGAGGATGGCGCAGAGAGGTGCGAGGGAGGAGGCAGGGAGGCCGGTTAACAGGAAGTTGCAGTAGTCCAGGTGGGAGATGACGGGGGCGTGGACAAGTGTCTTGGCCATGTTGTGGTCAAGGAAGGAGCGGATGCGGGCAATGTTTTTTAGTTGGAGTCGGCAGGAGGTGGCGAGGGCTTGGATGTGGGGCTTGAAGGAGAGGGAGGAGTCGAGGATTACCCCGAGGCACTTGGTGTGGGGGAGGGGTGAGAGTGTGCAGTCATTGACGGTGATTGATCAGGAAGCGGGGCGGGGTTGTTCGGGGGAAAGACGATGAATTCAGTCTTGTCCATGTTGAGTTTTAGGAAGCGGGTAGAAAAGAAGGATGCAATGGCGGATAGGCATGGAGGGATTTTGGATAAAAGGGAGGAGATATCAGGGCCAGACAGATAGAGTTGGGTGTCGTCGGCGTAGAGGTGGTACTGGAGTCCGTGTGACTCGATGAGATTGCCTAGGCCGAGGGTGTAGATGGAGAAGAGTAGTGGTCCCAGGACCGAGCCTTGGGGGACACCTACAGAGAGGGGGTGGGGTGAGGAGAACGTGAGGGAGTGGGTGACGCTGAAGGTCCTGTCCGTTAGGTAGGAGGAGATCCAGGAGAGGGCAAGGTCATTAATGCCAAGAGACCCAAGGATTTGGAGTAAGAGAGAGTGGTCAACAGTGTCGAAGGCAGCAGAGAGGTCGAGGAGGATGAGGACGGAATAGTGTCGTTTACTCTTGGCGATCAGAAGGTAGTTAGTGACTTTGGTTAGGGCTGTTTCGGTGGAGTGGTGCGGTCGGAAGCCGGATTGTAGGCGATCGAAGAGAGCACAGGAAGAGAGGTGGGAGGACAGTTCGGAGTAGACGTGTTGTTCAAGAAGTTTAGAGGCAAACGGGAGGAGAGATATGGGGCGATAGTTGGAGACTGTTGTGGGGTCAAGGGATGGTTTTTTTAGGATGGGCGTGATTAGGGCGTGCTTGAAGGGTGAGGGGAATGTGCCGGATTTGAGTGAAATGTTGAAGAGGTGTGTTAGAGCAGGGATGAGGACTGTGGTGAGGTTGGGGATGAGGTGGGAGTGGAGTGGATCAAGGGCGCAGGTGGTGAGGTGCGATCGTGCTAGGAGGGAGGAGAGGTGGTCCTCGGTCATGGGGGTGAAACTGCATTTGGGTGAGGGGGAATGTGCTGGAGGTGGGATGGGGTGGGGGGGAGTGAGGGTCGAAGCTTTGTCTGAGTTTGTCAATTTTGTCTTTGAAGAAGGTGGCGAAGTCGTCGGCAGAGATGAGGGGTGAGGGAGGGGGTGCAGGGGGACGAAGTAAAGAGTTGAAGGTTTAAAGAGTTGTTTGGGGTTGTGAGACAGGGCGGTAATTAGGGAGGAGAAGTAGACTTGTTTTGCCGAGTCAAGGGCAGTCTTGAAGGTATTGAGGGAACGTTTGTATAGGGTGAAGTGTTCTGCGGAGTGGGATTTCTTCCATTTCCGCTCGGCTGCCCTAGTCATCCGTCTGAGTTTATTGGTGAGGGTCGTGAGCCAGGGTTGTCGTTGTACTCGTGTTGTGTGAAATGTGAGTGGAGCGGCCTGGTCGAAGGCTGTGGTGAGAGTGGAATTGTAGAGGGAGGTGGCTGAGTCAGCGTCTTGAGAAGAGGCCAAGCCGGAGAGGGGGAGGAGGGACTCAGAGTGAATGGAAGTCTATGAGCTTAAGGTTTCTGCGGGGGTGGAGGAGTGTCCGGAGATTGGGGAGCGTGGTAGGGGGATAGAGGGATGGGAATGTCAGTAGGTTGTGGTCGGAGTGGGTGAGGGTTGAGTATGTGAGGTCGGTGAGGGAGCAGAGGCGGGTGAAGACTAGGTCAAGTGTGTGGCCACCAGTGTGTGTGGCGGAGGAGATCCATTGGGAGAGGCCGAAGGAGGAGGTGAGGGATAGGAGTCTGGAGGCAGCGGCTTTGGGGGTGTCCATGGGGATGTTGAAGTCACCCATGACGATGGTGGGGATGTCGGAGGAGAGGAGGTGGAGAAGCCAGGTGATGAAGTGGTCAAAGAAGGTAGAGGGGGATCCGGGGGGCGGTAGATAACGGCCAGTTGGAGGTTGCAGGGGGAGTAGATGCGAACAGCGTGTGCCTCGAAGGAGGGAAGGGGGGGGGGGGTGTAAGTGGGGAGAAGGAGCAGTCATTGGCCAGAAGTAGGCCAACACCTCCGCCACGGGTGTTGGTTGGGCGGGGAGTGTAGGAGAGTGTGAATCCACCGTAGGAGAGGGCAGCCGGGAAGGTTGTGTCAGAGGGGGTAAGCCAGGTCTCTGTGAGGCCGAGGAAGGAGAGTTTTGTGGAGATGAAGAGGTCGTGGATAAGTGTGAGTTTGTTACGGACCGAGCGGGCGTTCCAGAGTGCGCCGGGTAAGGGGACAGGGGAGGCAGGGGTGGGGGGAATGGGTCGGAGGTTAAGGGGGTTACGAGGGTTGGTGATGGGTCGTCGGAGTGGGATGGAGGGGAGTGAGGTGGTGAGGTGGGGTGGGCCAGGATTGGGGGAGATGTCACCAGAGAGTAGGAGGAGCAGGGAGAAGGTTAGGAGGTGGGAGCATGGGAGCTTGCGTGGTGGGCGTGTACATCTGGGTTGAAAGTGGGGGAATAGTTCGGAGGATAGGGTGAGGTGGGTTGGAAGGATGGAGGGTGAGAGCAGAATTCCTTTGCACAGTGGGGGGATGGGTGGGGGTAGTAGGAAGTGGAGAAAGATGGGAGTGAAGGTGAGGAGCGGGAACATGGTGCGGGGAGAGGGTGGGAGAGGTGGATGGGGTCAGAGGTAGCCGGGGATCTGGTGTGGTAAGGGCGAGTTCAAAATGATGGGTGGTTAGCCGCGTTCGAGGTGCGGCCAGGTGATGAGATGCAGTCCGTGGGAGGAGGTGCAGTTCAGGGGTGAGGTGCAGTTCGGTGAAGAGATGATGCAGTCGAGGTCGTTGTGGCCAGGACGAGTTGGCGCAGGTGGAGCAGCCGAGGATTAGGTGGTGCAGTCGTGGATGAGGTGATGCAGCCAGGGTGAAGTGAAGCAGCTGGGCTGGGATGGAGCAGCCAGGGTGAGGAGACGAAGCAGCCGGGGGATGAGACGAAGCAGCCGGGGGATGAGACGAAGCAGCCGGGGGATGAGACGAAGCAGCCGGGGGATGAGACGAAGCAGCCGGGGGATGAGACGAAGCAGCCGGGGGATGAGACGAAGCAGCCGGGGGATGAGACGAAGCAGCCGGGGGATGAGACGAAGCAGCCGGGGGATGAGACGAAGCAGCCGGGGGATGAGACGAAGCAGCCGGGGGATGAGACGAAGCAGCCGGGGGATGAGACGAAGCAGCCGGGGGATGAGACGAAGCAGCCGGGGGATGAGACGAAGCAGCCGGGGGATGAGACGAAGCAGCCGGGGGATGAGGTGAAGCAGCCGGAGGATGAGGTGAAGCAGCCGGAGGATGAGAGGAGGCAGCCGGAGGACGAGATGAAGCAGCCGGAGGACGAGATGAAGCAGCCGGAGGATGAGATGAAGCAGCCGGAGGATGAGATGATGTAACCGGAGGATGAGATGATGCAGCCAGAGGACGGGGTGACGTAGCCGGTGGTGAGGTGGCACGGTCAGGGGTCGGTACCGGTCTGGCGTTGGATGTAGGAGCAAGATGATGAGATGCAGTCAGGATCAGATGTAGCCGGGGTGAAGTGCAGCCAAGGGTCAAATGGAGCAAGGGGGTCCGTATGGCAGAGGGGTCGCTGCAGCCAGAAGGGTTCGTGAGGCTGAGGGGCCTGTGCAATAGGGCAAATGCAGCCGGGGCATCAGTGAAGCAGCCGCGGTCAGTGAGGCAGCCGGGGTCGGTTGCAGCCAGAGGGTCCATGCGGCAGAGGGATCACTGCAGCCAGGAGGGTCTGTGAGGCCAAGGGGGCCTGTGCAGTAGGACCAGTGCAGTCGGGCATCAGTGAGGCAGCCGCGGTCAGGTGTAGCCAGAGGGGTCCATGCAGCGGAAGGGTCACTGTAGCCAGGGGCCGTGAGGCAAAGGGGCCAAAGCGTCTAAGGAGACCGGGAGGTAGAGGTGTCCGTGCAGCTGGGGTGGGGGTGGGGGGGGTCGGATGGGACCAGGTGGTCAGGGGCCCAAGGTCTTAGTGTAGGAGATGGGCACCTCTGACCAGTCAGCGGGCTGAGGGCTGAGGCAGGCAGGAGCTTCTGCAACGCTACTGCGGAGTGTGCGGTGTCACTGGTCCCCGCACAGCCTACTGCCCCGTGCCGCTGTGCAGGGACCCGAGGGTAGCGCTGCCGGCGCCACTGGGTCCACAGCTTAGTAGGCAGTGGTGGGCTCTGTGGGTAGTGCCGTCTGTCCCCCGCTGCCGCTATGCAGCGCCGTGGGGGGCCGGGCACCGCCACCAGAGCCCAGGAGTGGGGCTGGGCAGGCCGCGGTCGGGGCCGTAGTGGTGGTGGGGAGAGGTGGAGGGCGGGGGCGGCGGCACCGCACTTAGCGATGGTGTCTGCGCCGGGCTGGCTGCACGTAGGTCCGGGCTGTTGCGGGGAAGAGCGCCCGCACAGCTTCTGCCGCCGGGACTTCAGGAAGGCCGCGGGAGCGGGCCAGGGTGGCGGTTCTGGGCACTGGGGCAGGATGCGCCCGCAGTGTTTAGATGGAGCGGCTCCCTGAGCAGGCAGAGCGGGGGGAGCCGCAGGGCTGCGCCTGGAGCACAGCGCCGCCGGAGGCGCCTGGGTGCCGGCGCAGCTGGGAGTGGGGCCCAGGTGGGGAGCTGCAGGGCACGACCGCAGGCTGGGGTGAGCGGCCCAGATGGCTGGTGGGGTGCCCGGGGGTGATAGTCAGGAGGCAGATGGTGTGTGGGGAGGACAGGCAGGCTTGGATGCGGTGGATGGTGTCCAAGGTGCCTGGAGCCTTCTCACATGCGACCATCACCCCCGGCGGCCATCTTTGAAGTTAAAATATAGGTACAACAACCCTGAGCGGCAGCCCCTTAGGTCTCCACTTTACCTCTATAGGGATGGCCCCGGTTCCGCACATTGGATCAATCACGACATCTGACGGCTCCAGGTCACAGAGTCTGAAGGACAAAGAACCGGGATAAAAACAGTGGAAGAAAACGACGGCAGATTCATATCTAATCTGAAAAGTCTGATAATCCAGCAACTCCCGGGTCACTCATCATTGTCGAAGAAACCACAAAAGAATTAAAGGGGTTGTCCATGACGTAGAACAACATGGAGGCTCCCCCCGACTGTGCGCAGCGTGAAAATTACAGCTGCTCCCCACTGAAGAAAAGAAAGGGCTGAGCTTTACCCCCTATGACCCGGGGTCAGGATGGAGACGTTTTTGGAAGATAGTGGCGTTTTTTTTTTCCTTTTTAAATGCTATCTCTCCTTTAAAAGAACCTTAAGCCTTGTGCACACAGTGTTTGCAGCCGCGGGACACAGTCTGGATGGATGTTCATCGGAAAAGAAGTATGCTGCACGGCACTAGCCAAAAAGACTCCATCTTATGAATGAGGGCTTATGGGAACCTATAGAGCATGTAAACGCGCACTTCGGCTTACAGTTAAAGGGATAGTGGCGAAGCCGGAGGTCACCTGAGCATCCCGTAAGCCAGAGTGGAGCGGAGCGTAGTGGGCCCAAAGTGGGTGATGTTCCTGCGGTGCAGACTCTCCTCCGTCAGCGCGATTCCCACCAACAATTCATTGTAACTGATGTTCAGGAGAACCTGGTGACAAATATGGAGACAACCGTATATACAGAGTGTAGAATATATACACACACATATACACAGACATACTAACCTCCACGTCAAAATTGGTCATATCCGCCTTCCACAGGAAATGTTCCTGCACGGCTCCGCCGAAGTCTCTGGCGGCCTCTTTGGACGTGAAGCTGTGCTTGTCTCCGGCCCGGTTGCAGGTGACACGGAATTTCAGGACGTTACTAACATCAGGGGAGGAGCCGTTACTCTCCGGGTCGTCGCTCGCTCCGTTTTCCTGCGAGCTGATGGAGCAGGGAGTGGAAGCCTCGGCGCTGTCCTCCACCTCCGCTGAACTCTCTGGGATCTTGCACTCCTCCCCTCCTGTAGGTGGCGCCGGTTGCTCCTCTGCTTCGCCTCCTCCTTCTTCCGCCTCCGCACCAGTCGCCGCCTTCTTCTCTTTGCTGCAGCCGCCGTTTTCTTTTTCTTCTTCTTTTTCTTCAGGTTGTTGTTCAGCTCCCACGTCTGCAGAGCTTTTTCCCAGGACAATTTTGCAGCCAATTCCTGGAAATCCTGAAGAGCGGCCTCCTATAGAGACACAGGAGAATGTTAAAGGGGCTGTCCATGGCTGCTTTCTTCCAGGAACCCCGCCACCCCTGACCATGAGTCGTGTCTGGGATTAAAGCCTAACCCTATTGAAGTGAATGGAGCGGAGCTGACAAAACGACACATAATACACGGTCAGGGGTGGAGCTGATCAGAAAGAAAGCAGCCATGTTTTATCATCACGGACAAGTCTGAAACCAAGAAGTTTATCTCCTATAGGGCCCCTGTGCAAGAACAATATAGGGGCCCTTTACAGTCCAAGAGCTCCTGATAATGCACAATTATACCTGCTGTGGAGGTAGAATTGGGCCCCCTAATCTCTTGGTCCCCTGTGCAGTGCAGTGGCATAGGCTGCATCAATGATCTGTCCACCCCTGACTCCTAGACTCAGCTACATTAACGCAGAGTCCTGAATCTCTCTGTCCCATCAGACATTTATGCCGCTGCTCCTCATACTTTACACTGCAGCTTTGCTTCATTACAGCACAGTGATCAGTCACTCCAGTTTGGAGGCTGAAATCTCCCATTAATCTCAATGTGTTCTTCCCCCATACTTTACACTTCACTTCTGCTCCATTAATGATTAGTGTAAGTACAGCTCATTCATTCTACACAAAGTAATAATGACAGGACGTGTGGTCGGGATGGGGGGAATCAGCCGACCATCCAATGTCCAGACGTCTCCTTGATGGCAGATTTCAGAGAAATAAAGGATCGGGCTGTTGGATTTCCATATGCCTGATCCTTATTCTCAGGGGAGATTAGCAGCTCCGAGATCAGACAGGACAGAGGTGTGTGTCAGTGACTTACTCCCTTTATACCAGAGAAGGGGAGCTCCAGGCCTCGAGGACGCCAATAGGTCATGTTTTCAGGATTTCCTTAGCATTGCACAGGGGTTGCAATCATCACCAGTGCAGGTGATTATATTATAACCTGTGCAATACTAAGGTAATCCTGACCTAGTGACGCCCTCGAGGCCTGGAGTTCCCCTTCCCTGGTTTATATTGTCCTGAACACATGGATGTTCGGGCAAAGAGAGCGTGCATGTGTATAGGGAAAGAGCTGTGCTGGAAGGGATCACTTACAGGTAAACAGGCATTGTGGTCCATACTGCTTTTTCTCCCTCCTCCATACTTTACACTGCAGCTCTGCTCAGGTTGAAATCAGAGAATGGAAAGTGGGTGAAGCCCACCGCCCCATACAGACTCAATGGTGGAGCCATCTCCTGATCTCTCGTACACCGCCCCGTACAGACTCAATGGTGGAGCCATCCCCCGATCTCTCGCACACCGCCCCATACAGACTCAATGGTGGAGCCATCTCCTGATCTCTCGTACACCGCCCCGTACAGACTCAATGGTGGAGCCATCCCCCGATCTCTCGTACACCACCCCGTACAGACTCAATGGTGGAGCCATCTCCCGATCTCTCGCACACCGCCCCGTACAGACTCAATGGTGGAGCCATCTCCCGATCTCTCGTACACCGCCCCGTACAGACTCAATGGTGGAGCCATCTCCCGATCTCTTGCACACCGCCCCATACAGACTCAATGGTGGAGCCATCTCCCGATCTCTCGTACACCGCCCCATACAGACTCAATGGTGGAGCCATCTCCCGATCTCTTGCACACCGCCCCGTACAGACTCAATGGTGGAGCCATCTCCCGATCTCTCGCACACCGCCCCATACAGACTCAATGGTGGAGCCATGTCCCAATCTCTCGCACACCGCCCCATACAGACTCAATGGTGGAGCCATCTCCCGATCTCTCGCACACCGCGCCGTACAGACTCAATGGTGGAGCCATCTCCCGATCTCTCGCACACCGCCCCGTACAGACTCAATGGTGGAGCCATCTCCCGATCTCTCGCACACCGCCCCGTACAGACTCAATGGTGGAGCCATGTCCCAATCTCTCGCACACCGCCCCATACAGACTCAATGGTGGAGCAATCTCCCGATCTCTCACACATCACCCCGTACAGACTCAATGGTGGAGCCATCCCCCGATCTCTCGTACACCACCCCGTACAGACTCAATGGTGGAGCCATCTCCCGATCTCTCGCACACCGCCCCGTACAGACTCAATGGTGGAGCCATCTCCCGATCTCTCGCACACCGCCCCGTACAGACTCAATGGTGGAGCCATCTCCCGATCTCTCGTACACCGCCCCGTACAGACTCAATGGTGGAGCCATCTCCCGATCTCTTGCACACCGCCCCATACAGACTCAATGGTGGAGCCATCTCCCGATCTCTCGTACACCGCCCCATACAGACTCAATGGTGGAGCCATCTCCCGATCTCTTGCACACCGCCCCGTACAGACTCAATGGTGGAGCCATCTCCCGATCTCTCGCACACCGCCCCATACAGACTCAATGGTGGAGCCATGTCCCAATCTCTCGCACACCGCCCCATACAGACTCAATGGTGGAGCCATCTCCCGATCTCTCGCACACCGCGCCGTACAGACTCAATGGTGGAGCCATCTCCCGATCTCTCGCACACCGCCCCGTACAGACTCAATGGTGGAGCCATCTCCCGATCTCTCGCACACCGCCCCGTACAGACTCAATGGTGGAGCCATGTCCCAATCTCTCGCACACCGCCCCATACAGACTCAATGGTGGAGCCATCTCCCGATCTCTCGCACACCGCGCCGTACAGACTCAATGGTGGAGCCATCTCCCGATCTCTCGCACACCGCCCCGTACAGACTCAATGGTGGAGCCATCTCCCGATCTCCCGCACACCGCCCCATACAGACTCAATGGTGGGGCAATCTCCCGATCTCTCGCACACCGCCCCGTACAGACTGAATGGTGGAGCAATCTCCCGATCTCCCGCACACCGCCCCGTACAGACTCAATGGTGGAGCAATCTCCCAATCTCTCGCACACCGCCCCATACAGACTCAATGGTGGAGCCATCTCCCGATCTCTCGCACACCGCCCCATACAGACTCAATGGTGGAGCCATGTCCCAATCTCTCGCACACCGCCCCGTACAGACTCAATGGTGGAGCCATCTCCCGATCTCTCGCACACCGCCCCGTACAGACTCAATGGTGGAGCCATCCCCGATCTCTCACACACTCAATGGTGGAGCCACCTCCCGATCTCTCACACACTCAATGGTGGAGCCATCCCCCGATCTCTCACACACTCAATGGTGGGGCCATCTCCCGATCACTCCCACACCGGCCGCCATCTTTTCCACATGAACTCACCTTCGCTTCCTTGAAAGGGAAATCTGTGAATTCTTGTACGACCACGAAGAGATTGTCGACCGACCTCAGCTGATGAACCTGTGACATAAACACAGCGCCGTCACTTTAGGGCCCGGAGGTGACGTCTCCCCGGGCCCCGGCCGTACCCGCACCTGCGCCAATGTGTCCAGGCCGATGTCAAAGTAGATTTTGCCGCGGTCTTTGCTGATCTTGCAGGGACGTCGCAGCTTCTCCTCCACCTCCGCGGCCGCCGTGAACTCGAAGCCGGTGGGCACAGTGGCACCGACCGTCACCAGGGAGCTGTCAGGGGACGCGGCATCGCTGGGAGCGGGGTCCAGGGTCACCTCCGCCAGGACGTCCCCCACCTCCTCCACCTCAGACATGGCTGAAGAGCAGGCAATGAACTAGGAGGAAAAAGGGACACGTTACCGGTCCGCACCGCAGAGGATTACTCCAGACAACGACGCATCGGCCATAATAACGGTAACAGCGCCATGGAAACCGCAGGGCGTCACATGACCAGAATCAGAGGCCATCCAATCACATCTGACGACACAGCTGGTAGCAACCAATCACATCTGACATAGCTCGTACCAACCAATCACATCTGACGACGCAGCTCGTGCCAACCAATCACCGTGCAGCTTTCAAGTCCACACAGGTTTCAGAGATGAAAGCTGCGCTCTGATTGGCTGCTACAGACAACATAACTGAAGACCCCAAACCACATGATGCGATTTCTCACCCAGGACATGAAGAGGTTAATTATAAAATCATCAATTAAAAACAACAGGAATGAGTGGCCTCAGCTCATCGTCCTCACAGCGGCCACCGCCGCCCCATGTCCTGCCCCCGGTGCCCCGGCCCTCTCCCCGGTACATGTGTAGCGACCGGTGGTAAGGCCGCGGGTGTGTGTGTATGATCTTTCTCAACAGAATCCCCATACTCAGATTTAACCGGTAGTAACATTTCTTTACTGTAAAACATGTCTATAACACAGTCAACTGATCTAGCTGCACACATGTATATATTAGAGTCTCTGGATCTTCACTTCTTCCGGGTACGCAGCAAGCAAAGAAAAAAAACACAACAATGGAGATATCTTTCCCTAACTTTCCCTAAAATCACGTACCAGTCTATCACAGAAGAAGGTGTCGCTCCCACGTAGCAGGCCTGGGGATCTCACGATGACGGGTCCCGGTGCAGCGCTGAAGGGGGAAACTCCTCAGTCTTCTTCTGTGGTCTCCTTCCGCACGTAACAGGATCTTTCTTTGTTAGTCTCTCCCAGTCTCAGGGCACACCGAGCAGCAGACGGGAGCCCACAGCAGCACAGAAGTCTCTCTCAGTCTCGGGGCAAACCGATGAGCAGAAGGGAGATCACAGTAGCACAGATGGCTCCCTTATGTCAGTCACAGCCCCTGCACATGTAATCCGGTGGCAATGTCCTGAATTCCGGAGGCAATGTCCTGAATTTGAGTGGGACCCTCGGTAAGACAAGGTCCTGCAGACCGGGGGTTGCAACAGCGATCCTCACGGGGTATTTCTTCCCAAGAATCCGGCTGCAAAAGAGCCCTATGTCGGGAGACACCACACAGTCTGTCCTGACAGAGCTCTGGATCTCTAATCATCATCTCCCGCCCTTTTTCTTCCTCAGCACAAGGCTGTTGGGGGAGGGGATCAGACTGTGTAATCTTCACTGCAGTGTCCATTTCAATAATAATACAGTCAGGGCTACCCACTTCATTACATACCCCCCTACTTAAAGGTTGGCAGTCCCTGTCAACAACCGCCGGCTCCAAGGCAGTGATGGCTGTAGATGTCACAGGGGTTGGTTGAGAAGTGGGCCATACATACTGGTCCCTGTAGAACCGTCCGGGCGGGATCCCAGCAGTGGTGCGGTCAGTGCGTCGCAAGGGTCGGTTGTTCCCCTCCTCGTCACTGTCTTTACGCCCCACTCCAGTCAGTACTCCGGGAGAGGGACTGGTCTGTGTAGGTGGGTCACCGGTCTCAGAGTCGACGTGATCTCTATGTTGAGAAATGTCCGTGACGTCAGTCATGTCAGCAGCGTCACCCCCTCCGGTTACTGTGGGAGGGGAGTCAGGCCGGGAGCGGCAGGGGCGCAACATATTTCGGTGCACAGTGCGGGTGCTGTGGCTGTCTTCACCCCGCACTCGGTATACATGTCCATTGGGGTAAGGGCGTTCGATTACCCGGTAGACTTCAGTCTCCCACTTGGCTCGAAGTTTCCCTTGAGGCTTCTTAATACGGAGCAAGACTAGCTGTCCCAACTTTAAGGGTTTCTCTTGCACGGGGAGTGGGTCAGCATGTATCTGGCCCCGGATTTGTTGACTCACCAGCCGGTGTACAGTCTCCATCTTCTGGCGGTGAGCATTTAGCCAGGAGGGGTAGTTATGGCAGACATCTTCTTCTGGGCGGAATAGGTTCAGGTCATGGACCCCTTTTCCGGGGCGGCCAAAGAGAAGAGTGTGAGGGGTGTAGCCAGTCACGGAGTGGACCTGGTTGTTGTAGGCCCATACTAGATCTGGAAGGAATTGGGGCCATCGATCTTTCTTATCTTCGGCCAAGGTGCGGATCAGCTGAAGTAGGGTCCGGTTAAAGCGTTCACATGCACCGTTCCCTTGTGGATGGTAAGGAGTGGTCCTCGACTTCTGGATCCCATACATCCGATGCAGCTCCTCGATGACTCTGCCTTCGAAACAAGCCCCCTGGTCGGAGTGTAACCTCTCCGGACACCCAAAGACGTGGATGAACTGTCGACAGATGGCCTGTGCAGCCGACTCGGCCGTCTGGTCCTTGGTAGCAACAACGACGGCGAATTTTGTGAAGTGGTCCACCATGACTAGGCAGTATTGATAGCCACTGCTCGCCGTCCCGATCAGCAGATAGTCCACCATCAACAGCTCAAGAGGCCTGGAGGTTTTAATCGTCTGGACAGGTGCACGCTGTTCGGTGGACTTGTGCAGTTCACAGGTGCGACAGGTTCTGCAGACGTCTTCGACCAGCTTGCGGAGCCCTGGACAGTAGATGGACTGTTGAATCCACCGAAAGGTCTTGTCTATTCCAAAGTGACCGTTCCTTTTGTGTGCTTCGTCCACCATCTTACGAGCCAATTGGGCAGGCACCACGACTTGTGTACATTCCTCCAACATGTGGGACAGGAGAACCTTCCGATATAGTACCTCTTCTCTCAGAATTAGCCGATCCCACTGGCTGAGCAAGGTCAAGGTCCCGGTAGACAGTCGTGCCCGCGTGTCAGGGGGGGGCTTCTGCCTTTGCTTCACCCATTGTTTGAGTAGAGCCCATTCAGGGTTCTGGTCCTGGAGCCTGCACAACTCTTGGGGACACAGTGTAACCCCCACTGGAGTTCCAACTTCGCCCACAACGAACTGGCAGTAATCCATCATCTGTTGGGCAAGCCTTGCAAAGTCGGGCGTCTCGTCTCCTTCTAGTTCTTCATCCCGGTCTCTGGTAAGTAAGGGGTATGACACTCTAGACAGGATGTCCGCATTTTGATTCTCAGCCCCAGCCCTGTATTTGATCTTGTAGTTGAACTTCGAGAGTCGAGCCATCCAACGCTGTTCCATGACTCCGAGCTTCGCATTTTGTAAGTGGGCCAACGGGTTGTTATCGGTCAGGACCAGTACTTCCGCCCCTGTGAGGTATCCTGCAAATTTCTCCGCCATAGCCCACGTTAGGGCCAACAGCTCCAGCCGGAACGAGCTGTAATTGATGGGGTTCTTCTCACCCTCGTGTAGGGATCGACTGGCATAGGCTATGACACGTTCCTTGCCTTCTTGTACTTGTGAAAGTACTGCCCCTAGACCTTGTAGGCTGGCATCGGTATGTAGTTGGAAAGGGAGATTGTAGTCTGCATATGCCAGGATGGGGGGTGAAGTCAAGGCACCCTTTAGGGCTTGGAAGGATTCTTCCTGGCTGGGTCCCCAGCTGATGGGTCGTCCTCTGGGGCCGTTGGTGGTCCCTCGAAGCAATTCGTGCAAGGGTGCAGCAAGCCGGGCGAAGTTTCTCACTAACCGGCGGTAGTAACCGGCCAACCCCAGGAAGGCCCGGACCTCTCTGACGTTCGTAGGCTGTGGCCAGTCCCGCACGGCGGCTATTTTCTCCGAAGACGGCTGTACACCTTCGGCCGAGATCCGGTGACCCAGGTAATTGATCTCGGGCTGCAGAAGACGGCACTTGCTGGGTTTCAACTTCAGGCCATGTTCTCTCAACCTACGAAACACACGGCCCAGCTGTTGCAGGTGTTCTTCAAATGTGGCCGAATAGACTACGATGTCGTCCAGGTAAATGAGGGTGAAGTCGAAGTTGAAGTCCCCCAGGCAGCGCTCCATCAGTCGCTGGAAGGTCCCCGGCGCGTTGTTCAGGCCAAAGGGCATCCGGTCGAACTCGTACAGGCCCATGGGTAGGATGAAAGCAGTCTTTTCTCTATCTTTCTCGTGCATAGGTACCTGCCAATAGCCGCTGGCCAGGTCCAATGACGAAAAATATTTAGCTTTCTTCAGGGCTGTCAGGGATTCTTCGATCCTTGGTAAAGGGTATGAGTCCCGGATGGTGCAAGCATTCAAACGGCGGTAGTCCACGCAGAACCTCAGGGACCCGTCTTTCTTCTTGACTATCACCACTGGTGCAGCCCAGGGGCTCTGGCTTTCTCGTACCACTCCAGCGTGTAACATGGAATTCAGGAGATTTTTCACTTCTTGGTATTGTTGGGGAGGTATTTGGCGGTACCTTTCACGAATAGGAGCGGTATCACCTGTGGGGATTTCGTGCTTGATACTGGGGGTGCATCCAAAGTCGGTGTCATGCCGGGCAAAGGACGCCTGGTGCTCTTGAAGTAACTCTTCCACCTGGGACACTTCTTCGTTGGAGTATTGGGATATGTCCAACTGGCACTTTTCTCGTAGTTCTCGCCCCGCGTTGATGTCATCCGCGACAGCGGCCATGGCAGAGACCGTCACTGTCCAATCTCCCTCTGTGGACGGTGCAAACTGGAGGGGGTTCATAGGGTTCACCTCTTCGGTTAGGGCGTAAACATGGGCGAGTTGTGTCCCAGCCTCTAGGTCAACGCTCACGTTAGCCGTGTTACCCAGCCTGACAGGAATCCTCCCCTTTCTCACAACAGCTAGCGTTCGAGCAACTAGGGGGTTCAGCTTCCCTTCCTTCGGGGTGCGCGGCTCAATCAGCACCTCCACGCCTTCGAGCTGTCTTGTGGTGCTAAGGGGTAGCGAGATAACGGTCTCCTTCTCAGCAGGTAAAGTTATCCTAGTATGGCGGGGTACGGTGATCGTGGCCAGCGGCAGTTGGTCTTCGGTCATTCGCTGGAGATTGCAGGTCCGGACCACTTGTTGGAAGGCTCGGCGGGTGGCTGTATGTGTGGTCACTTCTTGCCAGTACTTGGGCCCCCTCTTGGTAAGCAACACCAAATTCAGGTCTTTCAAGATGTTCATCCCAATAATCATGGGCGTTTCTGATCCACAGCCTTCCCTGACCACGATTATCCTCTCTTCCCGAGATCTTGCCCACAGACTTCAGTGTTCATCCAGGCAACTCCCGTCACCGGAATGGGTAGATTATTGGCTGCTTTGATCTTGATAGTAGTATCAGGGTCACAGGCAACCCGCGGCTTCAGATACTCTTCGTAAAACTGCTCGGAGATGGTGGATACCTGAGACCCAGTATCCATTAATCCTTGCACGGCGGTCCCTTCCAATAATACTTCCAGGGTAGGGCTGTTTGATGCAAGTTTGTTCCGTGGCTGGCTCTGTTTTCCTACGCTCCTCTCCTTGGCCTCCCCTGCCGAGTGAGCCTCTTTGGCAGGGGCGTCTAGTTTAAAGGTGGCCGCTGTTGCTGTTATGGGGCATGACTTGCTGGTTCCGGTATATCGGCCCGTGGATGAACTTGAACGTTCTGGGGGCAACGGTTTGCTCTATGGCGGGGATCACCGCATGTCCAGCATCTTCCCATCGGCCGGCTGGGTTGTTGTCTCGCTTGCCTGTCCGCCTGTTGGTCCAGGGTGAGCTGCAACACCTGTTTCTGCAACTCTGCTTCAGTTCTTCCGTGTCACTGTTCGGGGTTCTGATACCAGTTATGGACCTGCAAGCCGCGGTATAAGTCTGGGCCTCCATGACAGGTCCTCTCGAACGTTCTATCGCTTCTTGCTTAACCTCAGCGAACGTAAGGGCCGGATTTATCCGGAGTAGATCTTGCAGTGAGTGGTTAAGGTACAGGTCTCTTAATCCAGTCACGAATTGATCTCTCAACACCAGGTCACGGGCGCCCGTACTAGCTATCTGTTCTTTTTTCCTGCAGGCTTGTTCAAGCAGTACTTGGAGGGCGTTGGCATATTGAGGGATGTCCTCCGATTCGAGTTGAGTACGCCGGAAGAACATATACCGTAATGTTCCCGCATATGTGGTCGGCCCATAGGTGTTCTCCAGCACCCGCACCAAGTCATCCAACGTACGCTGGCCCCTAACCGTCTCCAGCCTGACTGTCGTCCACGCCTCCCCCTCTAATGTTAGCATGGCCATTTCTGCTAAGGTCTTAGGATCAATGTTATACATCTCCCCCACTATCTTAAGTTGTTCGGTCCATTCAGTTACAGGATAGTTCCGTCCGTTAAACTTCCTCACCTGATTGACAATAGATGCCGGGGGAGCTGTCCGGTTATAAGTTACTACCGGGAGGAGATTCTGTTGATCACACATCCTGCCGACTACACCAGATGTAGCGACCGGTGGTAAGGCCGCGGGTGTGTGTGTATGTCTGGCTTCAACAGAATCTCCATACTCAGATTTAACCGGTAGTAACATTTCTTTACTGTAAAACATATCTATAACACAGTCAACTGATCTAGCTGCACACATGTATATATTAGAGTCTCTGGATCTTCACTTCTTCCGGGTACGCAGCAAGCAAAGAAAAAAAACCACAACAATGGAGATATCTTTCCCTAACTTTCCCTAAAATCACGTACCAGTCTATCACAGAAGAAGGTGTCGCTCCCACGTAGCAGGCCTGGGGTCTCACGATGACGGGTCCCGGTGCAGCGCTGAAGGGGGAAACTCCTCAGTCTTCTTCTGTGGTCTCCTTCCGCAGGTAACAGAATCTTTCTTTGTTAGTCTCTCCCAGTCTCAGGGCACACCGAGCAGCAGACGGGAGCCCACAGCAGCACAGAAGTCTCTCTCAGTCTCGGGGCAAACCGATGAACAGAAGGGAGATCACAGTAGCACAGATGGCTCCCTTATGTCAGTCACAGCCCCTGCACATGTAATCCAGTGGCAATGTCCTGAATTCCGGAGGCAATGTCCTGAAGTTGAGTGGGACCCTCGGCAAGACAAGGTCCTGCAGACTGGGGGTTGCAACAGCGATCCTCACGGGGCATTTCTTCCCAAGAATCCGGCTGCAAAAGAGCCCTATGTCGGGAGACACCACACAGTCTGTCCTGACAGAGCTCTGGATCTCTAATCATCATCTCCCGCCCTTTTTCTTCCTCAGCACAAGGCTGTTGGGGGAGGGGATCAGCAATCAATGTTTTTCTCTCTGCAGTGTCCATTTCAATAATAATACAGTCAGGGCTACCCACTTCATTACAAAGTTACAGCCTGTGGTGTCATTTATGCTGAATTTGTCAATCGTCCCGTCCCACCCACGTTATGCCCATATCGGTGTAGTAGGCCAAGATTGGCATGTAAACACCAAAGGTCACAATATATTTCTGCCAATGCTAAATTGTGCAAAAATATTACAACTTAGTAGGCCACCCTAGTCCTGTCTGTACTGAAATGGTTAGGGTACCTTTACACGCCGCAATTGCTGGGAATCCTGACGGCGATGTGTCGCCCTGAAACAATCGCCATCAGATTGCCTCCCAGTTGCGGCGTGTAATTGGGGAATTTGGCGGCGATAAATCCGCCTGGTTCCTGACTTCACAGCACTGCTCCAAAATCAGAGGCAATCATAAAGGCGACATTCCCGGCTTTTAGCGTGTGAACAGGTGATAGTGATGGAATCTGTGTCAGCTATTGATTTCCTGTAGGCGTGGCACAGCGTGCTGTAGTCCGCGCCCTGTCTGCAATGATTAGTGGTGGGTACTGTGTTCCTATTGGCTGTCAGTTCACAGGGCGCCATATTTGAAGAGCTGTCCGTTCACCAACACACACATCTTCAATGGCGTCATGTATTAGCCAGCCTTCCAGAGCAGGCTGACCAATGGTAACGCTGTTGTGTTGTCCAATGAGCGTGTATGGGGTGCGGTGTGAACCACTGTGGCATGCCTATCTCCTCACAGCACTGAACATGTACACCCACATTGCCTTTGGAATTGCGGCGTGTGAAGCGGCGATGGAATGAGGCAAGATTTGATCCGCTGTAGGTGAGGCGATTTCCGGAGCGACACATCGCCTTTATTTCAGGGCGAGATTGCGGCGTGTAATAGCGCCATCGGCGATCTGAGGCGACCATGAAAAACGTGCACACGCACGTTAGATTGCCTCATATCGTCAGCAGCTATTGCTGCATGTAAAGGTACCCTTAGGGTTCGTGCACACCATCAGCACAGTGGCATTTTGGAAGAAGTGTGTTTGTGCTGCGTCCAAAACGCAGCATTGTGCAGTCCAAGGGCAGTGGATAAGATTCCTAGAAATCCCACCCTCCCTGTGCTTCTCCCCTCTGCAGCCTGTTTTCAGCTGTGGTGCGGGTTGCTGGACCTCCGCATTTCCACAGTTCGTTAATTTCATACTGCGGAGTCAGAAGCGATCACCAGCGGGAGAATGCAGGGAGAAACCGCCCTGCACCCACTGCAGATGGTGAGTACAGGGCAGCTGCGGTCTCCCTGCCTGCACCCACCCCTTCCCTCGGGTCCGGAGACATGCATGACGCTGTGTCTCTGCATCGTGCGATCATACCCATAGATTGATGTTACTGCATGGAATTGCATTATTTCTGGGCAGCTAAGTGAGTAAAAAGGGTTAAAAAACGCACTGTCATTGGAAGAAGACTGAAGCAAAATCCTGGGAAAGTGATTTATTTGACACGTTCCGGAATGGATGATGAAATGTGATTGTCCTGAAACGCAGTCATCACTTTCCTAGGATTTTACTCCAATCATCTTGCAATGGCTGCGTGTTTTTAACCCTATCTGCCCAGAAATAATGCACCCACTCTATTCTAACAGTTTCAATACAAAGATGACTAAACCTAATCTCATACATTGCACATTGCTGCTACTTAAAAGACAATGGCAGAAATGTATCGTGTCTACAAGAACTGTTCTTGTGTTTGGCCGCAGCAACCAATCAGTTCATTTCCTGCCCATTTAAACACCCCGTTTTTCCAAAATAATTTTGTTCTATATTCAATACCATGTATCATCTACTGCTACTGACTCCACGTCTAACCGATTGGCTATTGGCAACTGAGGGATAGGAAACTGTATATATGTTACAATGGTGACACAGGAGGGCACAGTGGTGCCAGGAAGAAGGCTGGTCAGCCGTCCCTTAACAGAACTATACTCCTAAGGCACCACTGTGTTGACTGTCGCACCCATTATCAGGGCCCATAATATCGTCGCTGGACCTCTGATAACCTAGCTCTCAGTAAAAGAGATGGATACTAGACCCAAGGGGCTATGCTAGACCTGGGCTACTATAACCCAGACTAGCAGCCCCTTTAACAACCCCATTGGACCTTATCCCGCACCTTGTTAACCAAATGCGCTTGCATAGGGGATCCTATATAGGGGAAAGGGACTCCCTACACCCATCTATCCAGCATAATTCATGCATGGGCATCAGAGCTGCCTGTATACATCAACAACAAAAGGTTGCACTCCTTCCCCTAGACCTCTCAAACTGAAGGGATTCTCCCTGAGACCACTCACTAGGGATACACTGTCTCCTTAGCACATCTTGAACACCTATGCTGCGGCTCCCCTTGTTCATTATGCTCCCTGCTATAAGGAGGCATATACTAGCCTGGAGAGCTTATTATTATTTACCTCCCCACACATACAGTCACAACCTATCGGCTGTTGAGATAGCAGGGACCGCAGCCAAACAATGCGCCCACTACTGACGACACCTTGGGCCCACCCACCGCCAATGCTGACTGTGCATGCGCCGGTCATGATGACAATGGCAACACCCAGCTACACAGGATCACCGATAGACAGGTACTTAAAGCCTTGATGGCGGAAGTGGCGACATGCGTTGGGCTCAGTCCCTGCTGCCCACACTCCAGGCCCTCCGCTTATAGGTATCTTATTTTTCAGAGCCTATGTGCCTTCTGATTCCTCCCCCATAAGAACATCAGCACTATATGGGCTATATGGTGCTGTTTTAGATCCCACCAGTGGCACCCACATTTCTCACAGGGTTCTAGGACTCCAATAGTTACCCAGAATTACTTTACCACCCTATGGGTGTTTCTGTATTTGACTAAAACTATTGTACAGGGCTCTCTGTGTATAGATATCACTGTTATATGATTCTGCATTGTGTGCCCTGCTACCCATAGCTCCCTGCTGTGGGAACCTTGACTTATTTTGGGGTTATGCCCATGATCGCTTATGGGCTGCATTTTTCATGAGGGTGCTGATACCCGGGGTGTACAATACTAAGAATACGTGAGAGCTTTGACTGAATACCGTATACTTTGTTAACCCGTATGACTAGTGGTGAATCACTGTATGTGTCTCACCATAGCCATTTGGGAAATTGACTCTGTTCACACAGGCCTTGCAACCAATTCTTAGACCAGATTCAAATCCGCTCCTTGTTATTTGCAAAATTGACCCCTCGGGGCCATATGGATTATATGTATTATGCATAGGAGTTGGCTATGTTGTTCTAGGCACTTAATCTACAGCTCGCCATTTTGTGATTTGTCAGTTCCTCAATAATTACCTTATGGATTAACTGTGATTCTAATGGCCCCTTTACACGCAGCTACAGGTGACAGGTTGTCCACAGGTAACTTACTGGTTGCAGTGAAATCATGGAGACATGGTTCCATTTGTACACAGCAACAAGATAGAACCATGTCTCCATGATTTCACTGCAACCAGTAAGTTACCTGTGGAAAACCTGTTACCTGTAGCTGCGTGTAAAGGGGCCATTACTGATGATTACTGCTCTATGTAAAACCCTTACCTATTGTACCCCAATAATAACAGCCCATCAGGATCCTGGTTACTTTGCCCAAGTTTGTGAGGCAGAAGGTTTATGTTTTTAATTGTTTTTAAATTCCATGAAGGTTCTCTGTTTTATATACTTTATATATATGTTTCATATACTGACACAAAAAAATGGAATAAAACAAAGATCAAAAAGTAGTAAAAGTAATTGTGTGAATGGAAACATAGACTTACAGTATTCCACAATATACAGGCCCTCAGATCACTCTTCTGGTGTAAAAAATAAGGTCGCAGCTCTCAGAATATGGTGAAAAAAACCAAATTACTGTAATTTTTGGTTTTAGTGTGAAAAAGTAGCAAATCATAAAGAAAAATATTAATTTGGAAATGCTATAATCATACTCACCGGAAGAACATGCTTTTGAATCACTTTTACTATACGTTGATGACACCGGAGTGTAGACATGAATGTGCACAGGTGATCAGTTCTGTGATGACCAGACGACAAAAGAGGTGTAGACACGAATGTGCACAGGTGGTCAGTCTGCGATTACCAGACACCAGAGTGAAGACACGAATGTGCACAAGTGGTCAGTTCTGTGGTGACCAGATGACACCGGGGTGTAGACAATAATGTGCACAGGCGGTCAGTTCTATGGGAACTAGAGTCAACAACAGCGTGTAGACACAAATGTACATAATTGGTCAGTTCTGTGGTGGCCAGATGACACCCAGGTATAGGGGGACACAAATGTGCTCAAGGGGTCAGTTCTTGATGACAAGACGATACTGGGGTGTAGACATGAATGTGCACAGGCGGTCAGTTCTGTGTTGACCAGACGACACTGAGGTGTAGACATGAATGTTGTTAGGTCTCTTGGCACCGCTCCCCCGCTCACCTCTCTTGGGTCTGCATCCTCTTCTCCTTTACCGATAGGGCAAACGGCTTCCAGGCGTGCTGTGTCTTGGAGCCATCACCGGGTCCCCTTCCTGTCTGCTAACCACCGGGCTCACACATCAGCACAGTCATGAATCTAATCAGCCGTGCACTAGGCGCAGCCGCGCTCCACCCCTGTGACTCTTAAGGGCTGGCACGGCTCAACCTGACACTCCCCTTGACCAATAGCTGTCCGTCCTCCGGTATATCGGGCTACCTCCACAGCTGGGAGGTGCCTGATTATTGAGTTAGTTAAGCTTCTGCTTCTCTGGCTGTTGGTCAGGTCCTCCTTGTGCTCTCTTCCGGTGGAACCATTCCTGCTCTCCTGTACCCGGGCCCTGTTACCTCGAATCCTTCTTAACTATACCGTAGTATAGGCTAACCCTACGAGCCGCCCCCCTGGTACTAGCAGCTGTGGTATTTAGACCCCCTGGCCTTGCCCCTGACTATCCCTGTATAGAGGTTGGTTAAACTAGGACCGCTCACCCAGGGGAGTTCGGTACCACGGCCCAGTGGGTCCACTCTAGGGCGCCTTCCCCGGAAGCGTGACAAATGTGCACAGGTGGTCAGTTCTGAGATGACCAGACGGACACCTAGGTGTAGACATGAATGTGCACAGATGGTCAGTTCTATGGTGACCAGACGGCACAGAGGTGTAGACACGAATGTGCACAGGTGGTCAGTTCTGTGGTGACCAGATGACACCCGGGTGTAGACACGAATGTGCACAAGTGGTCACCTCTGAGGTGATCAGACGACACTCGGGTGTAGACATGAATGTGCACAGATGGTCAGTTCTGTGGTGGACCAGATGACACCCGGGTGTAGACATGAATGTGCACAGATGGTCAGTTCTGTGGTGACCAGATGACACCCGGGTGTAGACATGAATGTGCAACAGGTGGTCATTTCTGAGGTGACCAGACGACACCGAGGTGTAGACACGAATATGCATAGGTGCTCAGTTCTGAGGTGACCAGACGACATTGGGGTGTAGACACGAACGTGCACAGGTGGTCAGTTCTGTGGTGACCAGATCTTGTCTGCCATTGAGCATAGGTCTCATTAATGAGAATAGATGAGCGTTTACCACAGGGTGACTTGTACCATTATCTCATAGACATCTATGGAATTTGTGAAGGCCTTGATACTCTCTTTGTGTGTATGGTTCACAGAATGGGCAACTAGGGCCTCCGTGATCGCTTTGCTAGAAGACTGGACACCCCATTCATTGGGTCCTATGCATTCTGTTATGACCTGGCAACTATATTGATGATGCGATGGAAAACCGTTCTTTTTATTTTACACAATGTTTACATACCGGTACTTAAAAACATAATACAAAAGTGGATAAAAATTACATTACCACTTTTCGCCAACCCTGCTTTTACCCCCGGTGAGAACTGTCGGTCCATACTGATTTGGAACAGCAATGAGGATGTCCGACTCCAACAGGTATTACACAATGGACGTCTCCCCTCTATTGGGGATTTACAGATCTGACCCCACAGATGAAACTGAAGGTCCGAACTCTCGCCTTTGGAGGCCTTGTTCACACTGGACTCTCCGCCTGGGATATCTGAGCTTTATCAGACACTGGGTTCGGAGGAACTGAGCGACAAGTTTAATTTCCAGACCTCTTGGGAGCGGGAGCTGGGTACGGAGATTTCCAGGGAGGACTGGGATCGATGTTTTTTATATTCGCATAAACGGAACGGCTCTTGTGCTGCCTTGTAGAAGAGCTATAAGTTGTCGACCAGATGGTACCGTGCTTCGCTGCGGCTACACAGGATGTTCCCCTCCATTCCGGGATCGTGTTGGAGATGTGGGTCCAGGGAAGGTACACTTCTTCACGTCTGGTGGGACTGTTTCTTAGTTAAGGGATTTTGGGAGAAGGTCATTAGGAATTATGGCTTAGTCACAGGTAGATTTCTGGTCGGCAGTTCGGAGCTTGCATTGCTATCCATCTTGCCAGGCTCAGTCAGGGCTCAAAAGAGGGATATCTTACGTTTTTGCCTTTCGGCAGCCAAATCAGTGATTCCTCGCTACTGGAAAGTGCCGGAGCAACCCGCCATATCAGAATGGTTTTCTGAGATGGAGACATGCTACTGTATGGAGGAATTGTCAGCTGAGCTCTCTGGGTCCCAGGGTGCATTCACCCACCTGGATTGTCTTCAGAGATGCTCCCAATTTCCAGACGTTATTCACGTAAGATGTGAACCCCACTATTCAGGATTGCTTTTTGCATCCTGTGATCTGAATGGGCTTGTAAAGATATAGAGGTCTGAAGTCAAGCTACCCTATCGTCCTCTCCCCCACTCAGTTTAACTATCCCGTTCTCTCCCCCCTTTTTTTTCTGCTTGTTCTCTTCTCCTTTTTCTTCTCTATTCTCTTAAGTCTATGTGCCAGTGTGGTCTACGCAAAGTTGTGACGAGTTTATACGTTGATTGACGAATTCTTTTATTGTAACGCATGCAGTGCTGTCTCCTAATGGAAGCAGGAGACTCTATAACTTACATAAGCGTGATCTATTGATGAGCGATTGGAAATTTGAAAACTGATACCAAAATGTTTTGGTGTCCGCGTTCGGACGCAATGCTCTGTTTGTTTGTATGCTACTGTAATAAAAAGAGATTTAACATAAAATTACATTTATTAAAAAAGTTACAAATTCAGAAAAAAAATGGAGCAGTAATTCCAAACATCACAATTTTTCATTGCACCTTGGTTACCGAAATTCAAGGGGGCAGGTCCAGCCAGTGCGCTGGTATATGGCTTGTGGGGACGGGGCTCTGGCTCAGGTTGGCCTGGCCCATCCTAGCAAAACGAGTTTGTTTGGGAATAGAAAAACACACCCACTCTCTTTCGTTAGAGGTGATTGGCAGTGGCGTAACTTATAGCTTATGGGCCCCGATGCGAAAGCTCCAACGGGGCCCCCAATATTTACAATTATGTACGAGCAGTAGTCTTTTTCTACAGGCCTAGGGGACTTTTGGGTCCCCCTTGGCTCCAAGGCCTGGGTGCGATTGCAACCCCTGTACCTACTGTACTATTGTAGTTACGCCCCTAGTGATTGGAGTTGAGCTGCAGTCCCAAACGCGGGCCAAACAGAAGTGTGGCCTGTTTCTATAAATTGATCTAATTTTGCTCAGAATTTTTCCTCCATAGCCGCTTCATTATGAGGCCAGTCTCTATCATCAGCGTTGTTTTGGTCAATACTTTAAGATCACGCTATCTCATACGGTCCTCCTTGCTCCTTTTCGTTGCCACAGATCACCCACTGCATGTAGCCCTACTGACCTCCCAGTCCGTAGGTATGCTCAATCACAAGCTGGGCCCTATGTGAAGTCTCACATGAAACCATCTCTCTCCCTAGATGCTAACCTCTCCCATTGTGGGCTAGTCCCAAAGCTTAACTATAGTATTTCCTGACCCATAGTCTGGTATAGTCCCAAATATATAAGTGCTATTTGTTTACACACCATCATTATTACACATTACATTACAACTCACATATTAAATAATTTACAAAGACGCTGGACACAATTCACATGACCATACAATGATGCGATTGGTGTCTTCAGGGAGGAACGCGATTGCAAGTCCATCTCCTTACAACCCCACCAAGATGGGCAAAAAGATAGCTGAGTTTGAGGTAGTCTCTGAAGAGGTAGCTGAAGCTGATACCCAGAGGGTAGTAGTGGTAATGGTGTATGCTTAAACCTATAATGGCCGACACTGGTCCAATATAAGGTAAACTCAAGCCGAGTCAAACAGAACGGAGCTGTCCACCTTCTCATCTTCGTACAGTCCAATCTCCTCCATCAGCTTCAGTTTTGCTTCATTCACTTCGATTCCCCAAGACGGCTCATTGCTTTCTGGTAAATAAAAATAAAATAAAAATGAAAAATCATTTACACACGTTCTTAAGTATACGTCTCTCTGGCGTCTGATGGAGGAGTCTGGGTTTGGTGATTCTAAGAGAACGTCCCCCCTGACTGCATTGTGCTGTACAGATGGTGGAGGAGGATGATGCTCCGTTATCAGGGGGCGGCCGCGGCCTCTTATGTCCAGTGATGGGAAATCTTAATATTCAGCACAAGACATTGTGGACAATTGTAGCTTCAGCTTTGTGGGAACAGTTTGGGGAAGACTCTTCTCTGTTCCCCATGACTGTGCTCAGTGCACAAGGTCCAAACAGACATGGAGGGTGGAGAAGATGACTGACCGCAAAGAGCCTGGAGCTCAGCCCCATCCAACATCACACAACGCAGACACCAGCCCCATCAACATCACAGGGCCCAGACCACGGCCTCATCCAACACCACATAGCCCGGACCTCGGCCTCATCCAACACTACAGAGCCCGGACCTCGGCCTCATCCAACACCACAGAGCCCAGACCTCAGCCCCATCTAACACTAGAGAGCTCGGACCTCAGCCCCATCCAACACCACAGAGCCCGGACCTCAGTCCCATCCAACACCACAGAGCCCGGACCTCAGTCCCATCCAACACCACAGAGCCTGGACCTCAGTCCCATCCAACACCACAGAGCCCGAACCTCAGTCCCATCCAACACCACAGAGCCCGGACCTCAGCCCCATCCAACACCACAGAGCCCGGACCTCAGTCCCATCCAACACCACAGAGCCCGGACCTCAGCCCCATCCAACACCACAGAGCCCGGACCTCAGTCCCATCCAACACCACAGAGCCCGGACCTCAGCCCCATTTAACACCACAGAACTCGGATGTCAGCCCCATCCAACATCACAGAGCCCGGACCTCAGCCCCATCCAACACCACAGAGCCTGGACCCCAGCCCTATCCAACACCACTGAGCCTGGATCTCAGTCTCATCCAGCACCACAGAGCCCAGACCTCAGCCCCATCCAACACCACAGAGCCCAGACCTCAGCCCCATCCAACACCACAGAGCCCGGACCTCAGCCCCATCCAACACCACAGAGCCCGGACCTCAGCCCTATCCAACACCACAGAACCTGGACCCCAGCCCCATCCAACACCACAGAGCCCGGACCCCAGCCCCATCCAACACCACAGAGCCCGGACCTCACCCCATCCAACACCACAGAGCCCGGACCCCAGCCCTATCCAACACCACAGAGCCCGGACCTCAGCCCCATCCAACACCACAGAGCCCAGACCTTCCCAGAAAAGCAGTAGCCGTTATATCTGCAAAAGGGCAACTCCATATTAATGTCTATGGCTGTAGAACGTGAGGTCAGAGAAGCTCTTAGAGGTGGTTGAGGAGGGGGCACATACTTATCTCCTTTCTAGTGTTATGACAGATACTTTTAGTTTACCTGTTGGTGAATTTGCCATCTTTGGGTGCCTGTTCTTTTTTGGTGCCTTGTCCTGGTGTCCCGCAGACGACGACTCGCTCCTGTTCCAGCTGCTTTCAGGATAAAAGTCGAAGCTTCCAGACTCATCCAGTTCACACGGGCTCCTGGAGAAGACGTCATTTGACGCTGGGCAACTTGTCGGTGCTGATGTGATGCTCATGGAGGTGGCAGCTTTAGGGGAATTGTTGGGTATCTCCACCGCTTCTCCATGGGTGTAACCTATGGACAAGGATTCATCGCTCTCTTCTGGAACATTCATACTGGACATCTCTGGTGCATCCTTAGCAGAAGCCGTGAACATCTGAGCCTTCTCCATCTTTGTTATCACCTATTGTAGAAGAGAAGAAAAATGAAGGGTTAATATACACCTTCCAAAAAAAATGGCTGACTAGGTGTAAAAAACTACATCATATTGAAGAATGTTATTGGAAATGGGCAGCAAGTATGTAGGCAGATGCCCCTATAGCATTTAATATAGGACGGATGGGAGTGGTTAGCTTTTACCTATGCTTCCTTCTGGAGGGGAGCTAATTTGCATACTTTTTACTTTAATAAAGTACCTCTGATAATAAAACTTTCTTCTTGGTCAGACACAGGCAGATGGCAGAAGCCCAATGGACCGCATAACTTCTTCCCGACCGCTCAAGTCTTCGATCCGCGTATTTTTGGCTGATTTCTTTTGCACAGAGAAGATCCACAGACTCCGATCTGGGACTGTCGGACTCCGCTTTTAATTTCACCTGGTCCACCTCCGCCAGGATAAGATCTTTCTGGAGGGGTCGGAGGGAGAGTTATTATATTATATGGATCCAGGGAAATACAGAATTAGCGCAGAACCACTTGTGGCTATTCTTACCAGGTATGAGGGGTCCCGGGCCTTGTCGGTGGGCTTCAGTCCGGTCAGGAGTTCTGCTAAAACCTAAAAAAAAAAAATCATATAGCACATTGTGGTTAGATGGAACTGATTGACCAATGATTGCTCAACTTCAAGTGGTGACCTATTATTAAGGGGTCCATCGAAAAGATAAAAATGAGGCCGCTTTACAGCAGCCGCCTGACCCAGCATGCTGCAAGATTGACAAGGTTTACCTTTATGGTACATACATTGTAAATAGAAACCCGGACTCCTGGTTACCTTTACCTGTACATTACAGCATTGGAGGAGATTACATCGCTGATATACTGACTGTCAGTGGTGTCATTTGAAGCTCATGGGCCCCAATGCGTTGACTAATAAATCAATATTATATTCACACTGTGATGTCTGGTGGAATACGGCTGCGCGGTATTTAACCCTTCGTCCTCCCTACTCTATATGTACCACGCTGGGGACTGCAGCAGCCGTGATCTGCTTTTATAGTGGTTGTGACTCTCACAACCACACAAGGTGAAGCCTCTGATACCTATTTAGGTCATATTTTATCTCTCAGACTCTTCATCCTCCCTACTTTAATTTTCTGAGATAATGACTTTTGGGTTGTCATTAATCATCAACATTAACAGAAATAAACACATGACATAGATCCCTCTGTGTGTAATGACTCTATATAATATATGTGTGTCATTTTATGTATTGAATTACTGAAATAAAGTCACTTTTTGATGATATTCTAATTCATTGAGATGCACTTGTATTAAGAAAGTTTGAGGACTTTTTGTTACTCCCCTACTCCTTCACCTCAGCCAACGCTGGGGGGCCCAGGTGACATAAAGCAGGGGCCACTTATGATCCCATCTGCACTTACCACACCGCAGGAGAAGATGTCCGTCTGTGCGGTCAGCTGGCCGCTCCTCAGGTAGCTGTCGGGCAGGTAGGGTTGGAACCTTTGCAGCTCGTGGGTCTTCACATTAGTGTAATTTGCCGATCGGTCGGGACCGAACTGGGTCCCGGCGTGGCCTAAACGTGCAGAGAAATCCTCATCCAGAAAGACATTAGAACTGAAAAGGGAAAACAATGTGGGGTTAAGTGGGCCTGCAATCTGTGAAACCACAACTCCCAGCAGTTGACAGAGAGCTCCCTCTAGTGGTGGTAGTACAAATCTATATGGAGCCCCTGATAATAAAGGTGCTGCAGTGCACCAACTCTGGTGTCGTCGCCCACGGGTACAATAAAATTTGAAGCCGGCACCGATCACGATCACAGTAAAAAACAAGGAGAAGCTGCACTCCAGCACCACCACAGGATCATTGGGGGTCCCAACAAACTGTTGCATAACCTAACGTTATCTCCTCTCAGGGACAGGCTGGCCTGGAGGGCAGGAATGTTGATTGTCAACTCCTCTCGTATAATGTAAATAGCTGTGTCCTGAATTCCAAAAAACATGGCGGATCCCATTTTAGGGGGTAGGGGAGACACCCGTCATAACACTCATTTTAAAATGGTCTTAAAGGAATCTGTCTGCAGATTTTTGCTATGTAAACTGAGGACAGAATGCTGCAAGGGCTAAAAGGCAAAAATCAACTATGCCTCTTATCAGTGTGTACAATTCTTTACGGAAACTAAACGCTTTATCACCTGGTGATAACCATGAAAGGACTACTTTGTCAGTCCGACACCCCCGTGGCTGTGATTGACACCTTACTGTCAATGGAGAATCTCTATTAAGAGCCTGGTGTGTGCAGGGGGCAGCTCTCTTTATATAGACATTGTATATACAGAGCCTGGTGTGGGCGGGGGCAGCTCCCTGTCCATATACATTGTATATACAGAGCCTGGTGTGGGCAGGGGCAGATGTCTATAGACATTGTAGATACATAGCCTGGAGTGGGCAGGGGCAGCTCTCTGTATATAGATATTGTACATACAGAGCCTGGTGTGGGCGGGTGTTGTGAATTCATTAAGGAGGAATTCTGGTTGTGGTTTGAAGCTGATCAGTCCTTGCCACTTGTAAATGTTCCTGGAGGTGTCCAGACCTTTTCCTGGTTTCTCCTGGTCTGCTGAAATCCTTGCAAGCTAAGGGAATGTTTTTTGTTACTTTGTGGTGCACATGTTGTGTGCTTGTGGATCTGTTTTCAGTTTGTCTTGTTCTGAGTTGTGGGTTTGAAATTTAGTCTACATATTTGTTTACCTGCTCTCAGTTAGGAAGTTTTCTTCCTGGACAGTAATTGCTCTTCACTGTTATCTGCTATTTCCAGTATTGTTGGTATTGGTACTTCTTTACTCTTGTTTTATTCACAGAAGTTCTGCAGATATAGAGGGTGGCGAGTCTTAGTGGGTAATTTTTGACACTATCTGCTGTTGGAGATTTTTTGATAGTATTTTAATACTGACCGCAATAGTATTCTATCCTATCTTTCCTATCTAGCTAGTGTGGCCTCTTTTGCTGAACTCTATATTCTGCCTGTGTGTTTTCCTCTCCTGTTTCCCAGTTAATATCTGTGGGGGGCTTGCTGCTCTTTTGGGGTTATGCTCTGAGGCAAGATAGCTTTTCCTATTTTCATCTCTAGGGATAGCTAGTTCTCCGGCCGTGTTGAGGTGTCTAGGGCATGGTTAGTTACATCCCACGGCTACTTCTAGTTGCGATATTGAGTCAGGTGTCGCGGTCAGTATAGTTACCAATGACTTCTCTGGAATGCTTATCTTACTCCTAAGTCATCGGATCATATCAGGTGGGCGCAGCTCTCTGTCTATTGTACATACAAAGACATTGTAGACATTGTACATACAAAGCCTGGTGAGGGTGGGGGCAGCTCTCTATCTATAGACATTGCACACACAGAGCCTGGTATAGGCGGGGGCAGCTGTCTGTCTATAGACATTGTACATACAGAGCCTGGTGTGGGCAGGGGGCAGCTCTCTGTCTATAGACATTGTACATACAGAGCCTGGTGTGGGCAGGGGGCAGCTCTCTGTCTATAGACATTGTACATACAGAGCCTGGTGTGGGCGAGGGCAGCTCTCTGTGTATAAACATTGTACATACAGAGCCTGGTGTAGGCAGGGGCACCTTTCCCAGCTCTGCTACATGCCGAAAAGTAAATGCATTGATTGTGTCAGAACAGTTGGACCCAGTAATCTAAGTGATACATTGTTGGATTCAGCATTTCTTTGCCTACATTATGCTGCTCTCAGATGAGTGAGCAAAAACCAGCTGACAGATTCCCTTTACTGGCAGGGAAATCCCTCACTGACCTGCCAAACTGGGGAATCAGTGGTAGTCTCATATATACAGGGATGTCCCATCGTTATTCCAATAGTGAGGGCCATGAATGGGTTAATTATGAAGGAACCGTAAATGAGGAACAAGAATGGAAACACAGGATGTATGAAATCACAATATGGAAACCTCAGGCAGGATGTGCGCGGTGATATTCTGGAGACTGAGAAGTGAGAAGACGGTGCTGCACCCGCGACCAACGTCAGGTGAAGAGATCTGCAGATCACCACCACCCGCACAATGGGGAGCGATCAGCACTGGCACATATGTATATATGGTTATTAGCTTTCATGTGGTTGGAGCTTCAGAGTAACACCTTATATTGCAACATCGTTGAGCAATTATGTCTTGCACAAAATGTGGAACTTTTTAACAAGCTTTTTGCCGTAAAGAGCTTCATGGCTTTCCCCCAAATGTCTCACCTCTTAATGTTTCCGTGATAGATCCCAGCATTGTGCAAGTGACCGACACCATGTAACAGACCTACAGCGATAGCCAGTCTCCTCTCCCAGCCCAAGACAGGTCCATCCTGAAAAATACACAGCAGAATAGTGAGTGCAGCTCTGGAGTATAATACAGGATATAACTCAGGATCAGTAATGTAATGCATGTATACAGTGACTGCACCAGCAGAATAGTGAGTGCAGCTCTGGAGTATAACACAGGAGGTAACTCAGGATCAGTAATGTAATGTATGTACACAGTGACTGCACCAGCAGAATAGTGAGTGCAGCTCTGGAGTATAATACAGGAGGTAACTCAGGATCAGTAATGTAATGTATGTACACAGTGACCGCACCAGCAGAATAGTGAGTGCAGCTCTGGAGTATAATATAGGAGGTAACTCAGGATCAGTAATGTAATGTATGTACACAGTGACTGCACCAGCAGTATAGTGAGTGCAGCTCTGGAGTATAATACAGGAGGTAACTCAGGATCCGTAATGTAATATATGTACACAGTGACTGCACCAGCAGAATAGTGAGTGCAGCTCTGGAGTATAATACAGGAGGTAACTCAGGATCAGTAATGTAATGTATGTACACAGTGACTGCACCAGCAGAATAGTGAGTGCTGCTCTGGAGTATAATACAGGAGGTACTCAGGATCAGTAATGTAATATATGTACACAGTGACTGCACCAGCAGAATAGTGAGTGCAGCTCTGGAGAATAATACAGGAGGTAACTCAGGATCAGTAATGTAATGTATGGGCACAGTGACTCCACCAGCAGAATAGTGAGTGCAGCTCTGGAGTATAATACAGGAGGTAACTCGGGATCAGTAATGTAATGTATGTACACTGTGACTCCACCAGCAGAATAGTGAGTGCAGCTCTGGAGTATAATACAGGAGGTAACTCAGGATCAGTAATGTAATGTATGTACACTGTGACTCCACCAGCAGAATAGTGAGTGCAGCTCTGGAGAATAATACAGGAGGTAACTCAGGTTCAGTAATGTAAAGTATGTACACAGTGACTGCACCAGCAGAATAGTGAGTGCAGCTCTGGAGTATAATACAGGAGGTAACTCAGGATCAGTAATGTAATGTATGTACACAGTGACTGCACCAGCAGAATAGTGAGTGCAGCTCTGGAGTATAATACAGGAGGTAACTCAGGATCAGTAATGTAATGTATGGGCACAGTGACTCCACCAGCAGAATAGTGAGTGCAGCTCTGGAGTATAATACAGGAGGTAACTCAGGATCAGTAATGTAATGTATGTACACAGTGACTGCACCAGCAGAATAGTGAGTGCAGCTCTGGAGTATAATACAGGAGGTAACTCAGGATCAGTAATGTAATGTATGTACACAGTGACTGCACCAGCAGAATAGTGAGTGCAGCTCTGGAGGATAATACAGGAGGTAACTCAGGATCAGTAATGTAATGTATGTACAGAGTGACCGCACCAGCAGAATAGTGAGTGCAGCTCTGGAGTATAATACAGGAGGTAACTCGGGATCAGTAATGTAATGTATGTACACAGTGACTGCACCAGCAGAATAGTGAGTGCAGCTCTGGAGTATAATACAGGATATAACTCTGGATCAGTAATGTAATATATGTATATAGTGAAAGTTTGTATATAGGACGAGTAAAACAATAAAATCTTTCAAGTTCAGATATTTCCTTTCAGTGTTGAGAGTTCTAGGATGTGAAATTCAGAAATAGAGATATGACCTTATAATGGAAAGACTATGACGTGGTCAGTAACTCCATGGGCTGGAGACAGAGCATATACATACAGACACTGGTAAAACTGCCACCACCTGTGGAACAATCAACTGCTACAGCAGAGGTGGTCTACGCTGTATATACCCAATGATTACATATGTCACCCATAAAAAAGTAAGGCTTTAACCATCCATAGAGAGAAGGATTGTTTCTTCCTTGAGGATGGATGACGAGGAGAAGACTCACTTTCTGTAAGGCGACGTCCAGAGATCCTTCCTTCATGAGACGATAGATGAGATAGTGATGGCCGCTCTCCAAACAGAAGCCGAGCAACTTCAGGAGATTGGGATGATGACATCTATACAAAGCATGGGAGAGAAAAGGACTGATTAGACAGGATACATTGCTACAAACCCTCAGCTGTTAGAAATAATAAGGGGATAATGAATACCTGCCTACATGGGGCACTCAGAGATGGGTCATTGAGGAGGATATGCGAGTTCTGTAACCAATACAGTTGTGTTCAAAATAATAGCAGTGTGTTCAAAAACATGCGTTAAGCCCAAAATCTTTATAATAGGTTTAATTGGGAACATTGTACATTGGTGTTCTCTAAATAAAAAGTTGAAGTTTAACTACAGGAAATAATAAGTTTGCTGTTAAAATATAGCAGTGTCTGAATTTGTCCTCTTTCCTGTGAATCACTGACCTAATATTTAGTTTTTTAGAACGCCTTCACATCTATGTTGCATAGAGTCATTCAACTTCTGGCTCCTGTCGCCTGTTATTCCAGCCCAGGATGCTTTGACTACATCCTTCATTTCATTTGCATTTGTTGCTTTGCCTCGGTTTTTGATGTCACCCCACAAGTCTTTGATCGGATTAAGGTCCGGGGATTTGGCGGCTGCTCCATAACCTTAATCCTGGAACCAAGACTTTGCTCGTTTACTGGTGTTTAGGGTCGTTGTCTGGTCATTTCCTCTTCACCGTAAGGCAACATGACCTTTCAAGTAGATGAGCTTCACACCGGCGTCTTCAGTCCTCACAGGTGACTGGAGACGTCTTTGATCCTCCTGGAGCCGATCTTTGGCTGAGCCTTTACCATTCCGGCTATTCTTTCATCCATTCGAATAGTTGTCATCCATTTTCTTCCATGTCTCTCTGGTTTTCCATTGTAAAGCATTGGAGATCATTGTAGCTGAACGGATGATCACTGTCTGCTCTTCTTTATACGTTTTACCCCCCCAAACAACTTTTTCATCACAGTCCGCTGTTCTTCTGAACAATGTCTGGAACGTCCCATATTTCTCAGGTTTTCAAGGAGAAATGCATGTACAATATGTGCTGGTTTCCCCGCTAAAGGGGTTGTCTAGACTTTTCATAAAATCTGTGTGTATATCTAGGTTGCAAAAGGTTAACAGTTTGCAATTTACACCCTGACAGCATTTTGCATGGTTACCTACATATGAGGAGCAGCTCAGCCCATCTAGAGGCGTATTTGTTTTGGAGTCTGGCTGTAACGTCACAACGGGTCGTTTACACCCAGACTCCAACAAGTCGTCCCCAGCAGGCCCGCCCCAGTCTCCAATAGGACACCCCCATTCACCTATATAGATGCTGATTGAAGCACATTACACTGAGCGTTCATTTCCTTCTGTCTGCAACACTGTGCCGATTCCGCAGCACTGTGAAGGATATGCCCGCTCTTTGCAGTCCTGCAGAGAGTGTGCGCTCATCTCCTATCCCTGTGCCCACGCTGTCACTGAAGTGATTCTCCTCTCTGTATCACTGCCACAGCCGTCCCCTCTGTGAAGGAGGTGAACCAGTGCTATGGTGCATATGCGTTCATCTTTACAGAGGGGATGGCTGTGGCAATGATACAGAGAGGAGGATCACTTCAGTGACAGCACGGGTGCAGGGGTAGGAGATAAGGGCAAGGAGCGGGCATATCCTTCACAGAGATGCGGACTCGGCACAGTGTTGCAGACAGAAAAAGATGACTGCTCAGTACAATGTGGTTCAAATAGTATCCACCTAGGTAAATGGGGTTGTCCTACTGGAGACTGGGGCGGGCCTGCTGGGGACTGGGGAGGACTTGTAGGAGTCTGGGTGTAAACAACCAGTTGTGTAGTTACAGCCGGGCTCCAAAGTCTAGTCGGGGGCCTCTAGTCAGGGGCTGCAGATCATGAATGCTGAGTCTGTTGGTTTTCTAAGAATTTACTGCAACAACATGTGGCAATATAATCTATACCAAAAGCGGTGAATAATCTGGTTAGTCATACTGGACTGCTATTATTTTGAACACTACTGTATATCACATACAGTGTTCACTATGTAATACATTCTAACTTTATAAGGTTGTTTATTTGATTATTGTTATATCTGTATGTTTCTGATTCCTTCGTGTCTTATCTTGCATTGACTGTGGATGTCATGTGCAGTGACGTAACTCAAAGCTCATGTATTAAAAGCTCCAACGGGGCCTCAATTATTGCAATTCTTTAATAGCAATCAATAGTCTTTTTCTATAGGCCAAATGGACTTTTGGGGCCCCCCTAGGCTCCAGGGCCCGGGTGTTATTGGAACCCCTGCACCTGTTGTAGTTACACCTCCGGTCATGTGAGATATATGGACATGAGCTATATACCAGCGGGGACACACAGCAGTATCGGAGGCTGAGGATTATTTCATGCCTGTGTGCAACATTTTACATCTCGGACAACCCCTATAACTCATACGTGTCATCATAACTTGGTCAGCAGAGATCTTGGAAATAGTGACAAATTACCATACAAAGTATATTAGAAAGTTGCAGAACTTTTCATTATCCAATAACTAATCTTGCTTCATATAAAGCGATGGGGATCTCTTACCGAAAGCCGATCTGAGCCTCTTTTTCATAGAATGAATCCGTCCTACCAGTCTGAACCTAAAGAAAATGCAGTGGTCACTGACACCGGCCAGAGATATACTGTGTCCTGATGTACATTCCCCTATAATAGTGAGTTACCTCCTTCAGCCTCTTCACAGCATAAGCATTGTCTCCTCTGCGTCCTATAAAGACATCAGCAAACTGTCCGCTGTGTATCCTCCTGTTCACACTGAAGCCGTCTGTGGCTTCCTCCAGCTGTCGCCTCGTCCAGTGCTGACATGTGGTGTTCAGAGACAGGCTGATCTCCTGCTGTGGAATACTTAATGCCTTCCACAAGACGAGAGGAGAATGTTACTATACATCAATATCATCCACATCACCACATAGAAGGATGGGAGGGTAGGGGAGATACATAGATACACAGAAGATACCCAAAATACATTAGCTGTACAATAAAGACGTGAAATAAGTATTGAACACAGGAGCGGGTTGGGCCGGGAGGCAGGGATGCATTTGCCCCCTGGGCCGGTCACTTACAAACATTTCTAAAGATGCTATTGACATGATTTTCTCCCGAAATGTCAGCAACAGCCCATCCAATCCACACAGGCAAAGAAATAAAACTATGGATGCCCATAAATTTAGTTATTTGTAATAATGAGAAATGGCACAGGGGAAACGTATTGAACACATGAAGAAAGAGAGGTGCAAAAAGCCATAGAAAGTGATGACCCCAGCTGAAATCTATCAGTAATTAGGAAGCAATCCTGCTGCTTAGTGAAAAATAACATCAGCTGGTTCAACTGATGGATGATATAAAGCTGTCTTATTATCAAGGAGCCACACAAGAAACATCTCATGATGGGTAAAACCAGTGAGCCGTCCCAAGACCGTTACAATGTTATTGTTGAAAAACATACTGATGGCATTGGTTACAGAAGAATTTCTAAACTACTGAAGGATGCAGTGAAGACTCCAGTCCAGAACAAAAAGCCTGTTCAGTCGAATTTGAGGTTTGCTCAACAACATTTAGATAATGCTGTGAAATACGGAGAATATAGTCTGGTCAGATGAGACCAAAATTGAACTCTGCATGCCACAATACACACCATGTTTGGAGGCCAAAAAGGCGAATCACCCAAAATCACCAACAACAGTGAAGTTCGGTGTGCGGCTGTTTTTCAGCATATGGCACTGACAAACGTCATATAATTAAAGGATGAATGCACAAATGTACCAAGACATTCCTGATAAAAATCTGCTGCATCTACCAGGATGATGAAGATGAAACCAGGGCGACATTTCACAAGACGATGATCCCAAACACACAGACAAGGAAGAACATAAATCTGCTAGAATGGCCGAGCCGATCACCGGAGCTGAATCCAATAGAAAATGTCTGGAAGGATCTAACGCTCAGAGATCACAGAAGGATCCACAGGATCTGCAGGAGGTGAAGAGTGTTTGTGTGGAGGAATGGGCCAAAATCCCCTGAGCAATGCAGGGACCGGTGTCTCCATACAGGAGGCGTCTGGAGCTTCATCACCAACAAAGACCAAAGTACCAAGGATTAAATACATTTCAGTAATATGTGCAATACTTCTTACTTTATTTTGCATTATTGGGATTTATGGTTTTATTTCTCTACCTGTGTGAATTGGATGAGTTGTTATCAACATCTGGTGAGAAATTCAAGTCAATAGCACCTTTAGAAATAGATTTACTTAGAAGATTGGTGATGTGTTCAATACTTATTTTAACCACAGTATATAATTATATACAGGAGATGCCCAGGTTATACCAGCTGTACATATATAATTGTATACAGGAGATGTTCAGGTTATACCAACTGTACATATATAATTATATACAGGAGATTTCCAAGTTATACCAGCTGTACATATATAATTATATACAGGAGATGCCCAGGTTATACTGGCTGTACATATATAATTATATACAGGAGATGCCCAGGTTATACCGGCTGTACATATATAATTATATACAGGAGATTTCCAAGTTATACCAGCTGTACATATATAATTATATACAGGAGATTTCCAAGTTATACCAGCTGTACATATATAATTATATACAGGAGATGCCCAGGTTATACCGGCTGTACATATATAATTATATACAGGAGATGCCCCGGTTATACCGGCTGTACATATATAATTATATACAGGATATGCCCAGGTTATACCGGCTGTACATATATAATTATAATTATATACAGGAAATGCCCAGGTTTTACCAGCTGTACATATATAATTATATACAGGAGATGCCCAGGTTTTACCAGGTGTACATATATAATTATATACAGGAGATACCCAGGTTATACCAGGTGTACATATATAATTATATACAGGAGATGCCCAGGTTATACCAGGTGTACATATATAATTATATACAGGAGGTGCTCAGGTTATACCGGCTGTACATATATAATTATATACATGAGATGCCCAGGTTATACCGGCTGTACATATATAATTATATACTGGAGATGCCCAGGTTATACCGGCTGTACATATATAATTATATACAGGAGATGCCCAGGTTATACCAGCTGTACATATATAATTATATACAGGAGATGCCCAGGTTATACCAGCTGTACATATATAATTATATACAGGAGATGCCCAGGTTATACCGGCTGTACATATATAATTATATACAGGAGATGCCCAGGTTATACCGGCTGTACATATATAATTATATACAGGAGATGTCCAGGTTATACCGGCTGTACATATATAATTATATACAGGGGATGTCCGGGTTATATCGGCTGTACATATATAGTTATATACAGGTTATAGCGGCATCTCCCATGTATGAGGTGACTGGAGGACACTTACCTGGTCTGTGCTGGACACCTGCTCTGAATAGGACTCTGCCCCCATGGATCTCAGCAGTTCTGATGGGGGTTGTGGTGGTAATGGGAGTGGTGGTAGTTTGGATTCTGTAACACAGAGGAGGATATAGTGATGCCATCCCTGTCTTCCATCATCACAGCCCATATTATACCGTCCCATACTCATTACCTGACGCCATTTTTGTTTCACCGTTGTGGGTCCTGCAGTTTCTTTCGGACTCCTCAGATGTCTGTGCAGCTCCTTTCCTCACATCAGACACGGGCAGTGGCGGATTATAATGAGGTCAATTTGGGCAAGTGCCCCGGGCCCAAGGCTCTCAGGGGGCCCAGAGCCTTCCAGGGTAAATTGCCCCATCATAATCCGCCATTGTTTGCCCCGTACTCCGCACCGCTGATGTGAATGTCCAGGTCCCTGCTGCCCCCGGCACCACCGCCCCGCCCCCTTTCTTTCTCCTGCACGTCATGACGTGAATGTGCGGGAGGAAGCTGCAAAAAGAAGGCGGGTGCTGGAGGAGGCACACAGGAAGCCCGCCAAATATGCGATGCCAAGAGGAGCTGAGCTGCTGGTTCTGCCACCGGCAGCTCAATCCACCACTGCTCACAGCCAGGGTTAGACTGGGCAGAGTGGCACTCGCCCCCCAGGTATGTACCCAAGCAGATATGAAGAGCTGCCCCATCGTTTGTGGATTAATAGGCAGGAGACCTGCACTGTATGTGTTTATGTGCCGGGCCGGCTGCATCCATCACAGCTCAGCAGACACTGGCTGAGCTTCTGTACTCCTGTCACCCTGTCTTCTGCCTGCCAGAGCGGAGCCTCTGTGGGATCAGTGGGGAAGGTCAGACATTGTTGTTTCTCAGTTAGGATAGTGATAGGGCAGGAGATTGTGTTTGTACAGTGTCAGTGAAGAGATTTCAGAACGCTGCTCACCTCACAAGTCCAGGGCTGCAAACTGCATGGTGTCACAAGTCCAGGGCTGCAAACTGCATGGTGTCACAAGTCCAGGGCTGCAAACTGCATGGTGTCACAAGTCCAGGGCTGCAAACTGCATGGTGTCACCAGCCGCTCTGCTGAGGATCAGTGGGACTTATTGCAGCAGTTTAACCCTTCATGCAGGTCGGGGGTTGTGGTGTCAGTGTTGGGTCATCGGCTCCCACTCTGTATGAAGAGTCAAACTGTTGCCACAAATCACATTGTGCCCTAGATGGACACAGCAGACCTAACTATACAGAGCCCTGCACAAGATTGATTCAGCATCACAGATTATATACACAGTCATCTATGATGTCCTGTAGTCAGGGTCCTGGTCAGTCTAGTCCAAACTTGGGCAAAATGCAATCAGGTGGCTGAAAATACTGGCCAGAGGGTCACCTGGTGCTGACCACTACAGGTATCCCAACATCACTGCCAGTGGCGTAACTAGAGTCCGAACGGCCCCGCTGCGAAATTTGGACCTGGGCTCCCCTTCCCCTACGCGTCCACATTGGTCAGATGTATGGGCTCCATGTAACGTTCTAGATCATTATGTATTAATGTCCCTCATCCTGCTATATATGGTCCTCCTCCTGGAATATGGCCCTTATCCTGGTGTATATATATAGTCATCCATTATAGTATAACCCAGCCTCATAGCCCTCCATATAGTAAAATGCAGCCTCATAACCCGTCATATAATATAATGCAGAGTCGTGATAGGAATATGCACTGCTCTCTGCACTGGTGACGCTGCTCCCTGCGCTTGTTAAATGGCTATTTGTACTGGTGACGCTGCTGTCTGCACTTGGTGACGCTGCTGTCTGCACTTGGTGACGCTGCTGTCTGCGCTGGTAGGCGCTGCTGTCTGCGCTTGTTAAATGGCTGCTGTCTGCGCTTGGTGACGCTGCTGTCTGCACTGGATAAATGGCTACCTGCTCTGGTGACGCGGCTACCTGCTCTGGTGACGCTGCTACCTGCGCTTGTTAAATGGCTGCTGTCTGCACGCACTTGGTGACGCTGCTGTCTGCACTGGTTAAATGGCTACCTGCTCTGGTGACGCTGCTACCTGCGCTTGTTAAATGGCTGCTGTCTGCACTTGGTGACGCTGCTGTCTGCACTGGTTAAATGGCTACCTGCTCTGGTGACGCGGCTACCTGCTCTGGTGACGCTGCTACCTGCGCTTGTTAAATGGCTGCTGTCTGCACGCACTTGGTGACGCTGCTGTCTGCACTGGTTAAATGGCTACCTGCTCTGGTGACGCTGCTACCTGCGCTTGTTAAATGGCTGCTGTCTGCACTTGGTGACGCTGCTGTCTGCACTGGTTAAATGGCTACCTGCTCTGGTGACGCGGCTACCTGCTCTGGTGACGCTGCTACCTGCGCTTGTTAAATGGCTGCTGTCTGCACGCACTTGGTGACGCTGCTGTCTGCACTGGTTAAATGGCTACCTGCTCTGGTGACGCTGCTACCTGCGCTGGTAGGCGCTGCTACCTGCGCTGGTAGGCGCTGCTACCTGCGCTTGTTAAATGGCTGCTGTCTGCACTTGGTGACGCTGCTGTCTGCACTGGTTAAATGGCTACCTGCTCCGGTCACGCGGCTACCTGCTCTGGTGACGCTGCTACCTGCGCTTGTTAAATGGCTGCTGTCTGCACGCACTTGGTGACGCTGCTCTCTGCACTGGTTAAATGGCTACCTGCTCTGGTGACGCTGCTACCTGCGCTTGTTAAATGGCTGCTGTCTGCACGCACTTGGTGACGCTGCTGTATGCACTGGTTAAATGGCTACCTGCTCTGGTGACGCTGCTACCTGCGCTGGTAGGCGCTGCTACCTGCGCTGGTAGGCGCTGCTACCTGCGCTGGTAGGCGCTGCTACCTGCGCTTGTTAAATGGCTGCTGTCTGCACTTGGTGACGCTGCTGTCTGCACTGGTTAAATGGCTACCTGCTCTGGTGACGCTGCTACCTGCTCTGGTGACGCTGCTATCTGCACTGGTTAAATGGCTATTTGTACTGGTGACGCTGCTACCTGAACTGGTGACACTGTTATCTGCGTAGGTTAAATGGCTATATGCACTGGTGACACTGCTATCTGCACGACTGCACTGGTTACACTTCACTCTATACTGGTGACACTGCTATCTGCACGGGTTACACTGCCTCCTATACGAGTGACACTGCTATCTGCACGACTGCACTGGTTACACTTCCCTCTATACTGGTGACGCTGCTATCTGCACTTGTTAAATGGCTATTTGTACTGGTGACACTGCTTATACTGCCCTCTGTACTGGTGACATAATTATTAGTAGAAGTGACACTGCTGTGTGTACTGGTGATAGAATCTATCTATACTGGTTACACTGCTATCTCTACTGAATCAATTGCTATTTGTAATGGTGACATGGCTATCTGTACAGACTTCACAACTACGCTATGTACTCTGGTGATACTTTCTCTGTGCACTGGTGACGCTGCTCTGTGCACTGGTGACGCTGCTCTGTGCACTGGTGACGCTGCTCTGTGCACTGGTGACGCTGCTCTGTGCACTGGTGACGCTGCTCTGTGCACTGATTCCTAGGTCTTCCCTTTCCCACAGGCCCACCATAGTGCAATATGTGACACATGGCGGCTATAGGCGCTCTGGTGTAGCCTTTTTCTCTGCAGCACTATTAGCATTCTCCTACACGTTCAGCCAATGCAGGGCTTACAGAGCAATACATGGTGTACTGGGAGCGACCACCACCCAAGCTATAGACTAATAATCGCTAGTGATAAGCCCCTACCCCCGCCAGTAATGGAGTAGCGCCTGGAGATCGCGTCTCCTCACGGCAGCACAATATGGAGATGGATTTGCTCAGCTCACTGACCAGGACCACGGCCACCATGGTGGTGACGAGCCGGCTTCAATATCCACACAGTGCGCACGCGCTAGAGCCCGGCCGTACCATGTGATCGACCTCACAATGCATCGGGCCAGATATGACGTTCTGGCCAGGGCATCGCATGATCCCAAGAGGCGGGCATTTCAAAAAGGACGTGGTACAGCCCAAGGACATGGGATGCAAATCCATGTAAAGCGGTCGCAGGGGTCGGCGGGCGGCACGGGCCCCTGTACCTGCAGGTCTGGTCTCACTTGCGGCCCCTGTGATCACAGTAGTTACGCCACTGATCACTGCTCTCTGCATCCCTAGGATGCAGTGAGCAGAGGTTACACTGGTGGTGGATGAAGCCCATGGCTCCTTCTTCCACCAATCACCGTCTCTGACTGACAGCAGACGCAGTTACGTCACTTCATTACCTCAAACGGTATATAGAGGCTTTGTGAGGGCTCATAGTGTTTATAGTGGCTATGTGGAGGTTCACACTGTATACAGGCAGCTTTGTGGAGGCTCACAATGTATACAGGGGGCTATATGGGTTCTCATACTTTATATAGAGGGACTGTGTGGAGGGCTCTATCTGCATATAGGGAGATACTCCTATCAGTATATTGTTTTATTCTGCTATATCCTTTCTTCAGCTTTCACTTTTTCTATTTTATCTTCTTTGATTCATCATATGTGATCAGTGTATAATTACCTCCATTGGCTTTTATAGGCACCAATTGAATTAGTTTCCATTTTTATTATACTTTTGTATGTTGTTATATTCTACTCTAAGGTATTTTTGTACTCTTTGCCCCTGGATCTTTTTGACTATATCAGTTTGTACATATTTACTGTATGTACTTACTCAACCCCTCCCTGATTTGAATCACTGTCCCATTCTAATGTATGTGGTATCTGATTTTTTACCGTCTCAATTTTTCTATAAACTATTACATATTTTTATTTGAATCTTGGACTTCGGTTTATTTTCTTTCTTTTCTTTTTGTTCTTTATATTGTCAATTTGTGCATTAGGCCTCACGATTATCCTGCATGCATTGATTTAAATGCACACAATTGCAATATTACTTTTATATCAATCTATTTGCAGTGTTTTATATTATCACTCTTTTCATTAGTCTGCAGCTGCTGTGCTGTGTGTGTGTGCTAGTCCTAAATTGACTAGATCAATGGATGTTTGTCAGGTTATAGTTTCAAACAGCAACTATTTTTCTGAAATAATCTGTTTCAGGTATATAATGACCCCCCGTCACATGACCCCCGACCCCCCGTCACATGACCCCCGACCCCCCCGTTACATGACCCCCTCCCCCCCGTCACATGACCCCCTCCCCCTGTCACATGACCCCCCCCCCCGTCACATGACCGGGGGGGGGGGGGCCCACCGAGACTGAACAGCCCCGGGCCCTTGCTACTCTTAATCCACCCCTGGACACGGGGGACATGGACGGACTATAGGGGTCTGTATAATAAATCACATTATTCTGCTCATCAATCCATCCGCAAACTCCAATACTGTAAGGCACTGCTTAGGAATATAATGCCAGAGCTGCAGTTAAGACTGACACAGCCAAGGCAGGAATCAGTGCAGAATTATATGGCATCCCAGGGGGACTGAATATATGCTTAGATAGAAACCCTTACACTGCCGGAGAATTTCTAGTGCCCGGTAGAGCTCCAGCTTCTGCAGGACGCCCTCCAGGTCGTGGACGGTCGCCAGCTTCTGCCCCCAGCTCCACAGCAGCTCCCCGGTCACACAGTCGCCCCATCTCCGCCTCATATAGAAACGCTGGATGGTCGTCTGGTCGTTCATAACGTGTGATGCTGAAGAAGAAAAAAAGATATTTTATCAATTAATATTATAATTATTATTTATTATTAATATTAATGTTTTTTTTTACAGAAGTTAAAAACCTGCACAGGATCATAGTGCGGCCCCTGTAATAGGTAACACCCAACCTGCCAGCTGGGCAGCGGGGCCACAATAGAGGAAGTGCAGGGGCCCTTATCAGGACTCCCTTCCTCTATTATTAAAGGTGAATGAGGTTTACAAATTGGTGTCGAGTTCAGAAAGCTAATTAGTCACAACAGAAAGTACAAATTATCACATAAATGTCATAGAGACTGATCCTTAACCTGACAATCAGATATATAACCGGCGTAAAGAGTAAAGTCTAACTAGGAATCACTATGTATATACATTATGTCCAGAGCGGCACTCACTATTCTTCATAGTCATAGTCTTTCCATTATAAGGTCATATCCTTATTTCTGAATTTCACATCCTAGAACTCTCAACACTGAAAGGAAATATCTGAACTTGAAAGATTTTATTGTTTTACTCGACCCTAATAATATACAAACTTTCACTATATACATATATTACATTACTGATCCAGAGTTATATCCTGTATTATACTCCAGAGCTGCACTCACTATTCTGCTGGTGCAGTCACTGTGTACATACATTACATTACTGATCCTGAGTTACCTCCTGTATTATACTCCAGAGCTGCACTCACTATTCTGCTGGTGCAGTCACTGTGTACATACATTACATTACTGATCCCGAGTTACCTCCTGTATTATACTCCAGAGCTGCACTCACTATTCTGCTGGTGGAGTCACTGTGTACATACATTACATTACTGATCCTGAGTTACCTCCTGTATTATACTCCAGAGCTGCACTCACTATTCTGCTGGTGCAGTCACTGTGTACATACATTACATTACTGATCCTGAGTTACCTCCTGTATTATACTCCAGAGCTGCACTCACTATTCTGCTGGTGCAGTCACTGTGTACATACATTACATTTTTCTGGTCATCATAATGGGAGACCCAGACAATGGGGTTAAGGGCACTGCCCTCCGGAGGCCACACTAGGTACTACAAGTTTGTAGACACCGCCCCCTCCGCTTATAAACCCCTACCGCAGGGAATATCCTCAGTTTTTAACTTAGTGTGCTCGGAGGTATCACACGCTTTGCTTGCACTTCACTGCATTCTCACAACTTACGTGATGGCGTCTGAAGACAAGGTAATATGGTCCCTGTCGGGGACCTTCGGCAGTCTCCCTGCTCACCCTTAGGGAACACGCAGGTGGAGGTACCGGAGGGCCTAGAGCCTGGACACTTTGTGTTCTCCCGGTACGCTGTCGCACTCCTTCCCATCCCTGCTTGGGGGCTCTGTGAAGTGGGAGACTGGAGCCTTGCACAGCTCCGCTCCGTCCGAGGCCTCCCTAAATGGTGCTTACAGACCGGACTGGTGCTGCACCCCCGTCCGAGGCCTCCCTAAATGGTGCTTACAGACCGGACCGGCACTGAGGCACCTTGTGTGTCTCCGGTGTGCCTGGGGGTAGTGTCGGCACTATATGTGTTGGGACACTCAGACCGCGCGCAACCCTCGGGTCCGCGGTTCTGGCGGTGGACCCCGTGCTGGGGCCACCCTGGCTGACCGCCCTGTGTAACACAGGGGCTGCGGCTGTCGGCTCCAGACTTTTGTCTGCAGCCTTAGTATTGTGTTTGTGTCACGGTACTTTCCCGCGCTGCGGGCATCGGCGCCTTCATTACTGAGGCTGCCTGAGGAGATGAAGCAGCCCAGGCGATGACGTCATTAATGGGCGTGCGTGTGTGCTTCCCGCGTGTTTTCGGCTCCGCCCACAGTTAGTCTGTCGGCGGCCATCTTTCCCCTCACTTCCCGGCTGGGATTTGCTTGAAGTGCACGGCTGCACTCATTACAGGGGAGACCGGAAAACCTCGCGGAGGCCACACACGCACACACCGCTTCCTCCACCGCATTGCTGCGGTCGGTAAGCCGCCGGTTGTACCGGTTTTCTTTATAGATTGGCTTATTACCCCTGCTGTGGGAATGTCCTCAGCTGGGAAGAGCGCTGCTAAGGCGGCAAGTACAACCACTTCCTGTGCTACGTGCAACGGGACACTGGTTGAGGGGTCCTGCAATAACTGCGGACGCCCAGAGGCCCGGGCTGATCCTGCTGAGACAGCAGCTCCGGTGCTGTACCCTGTGGTCCATGTGGGCCCAGGGCCATGGGAGACACAGAACAAGATCAATGAATCTATGTTATCCCAGCTGTCCTCCATGTCGCAATCCCTGGAGGTACTAACCAGGAGGCTGGAAAACCCAGCTGCTCCTTCACATTACTCCCGGGTGTCCCTTCCTCAACTGTGAGACCCCTTAAGCGGACTCGACGTGAGGATTCACCCGAGCTCCAGACACTCTCTGAGGAGGAGGGTCTCTCTGAGGGGGACGAGGATGATGGGAGTTCATTACTCGGGTCCGTGTCAGAACCACCAGAGGGGGTGGAGGATCTGGTGTCCTCCATCAACGAGACTTTGCGTCTCGTGACACCCCCTGAGGAGGTGCACGTTCACCCTAAGGAGGTCTACCAATGGCTGCGGCCGGAGGCTAGACCAAGTGGTTCCTTTATGGACCACACTAACTTTGGAAGGGTGATTAGAGCACCCAGGATTCATCCTGGACGGCGTTTTGTCCGTAAATCCAAGGACAATCGCTTCCCCTTCCCTGAGGAGGTGCTTCAGGAGTGGTCGCAGTCCCCTAAGGTGGACGCTTCCATGACCAGGATTGCTGCACGCTCCCTCTTCTCTGCCTCTGATAGCTCCTCATTGAAGGATGCGACTGATAGACAGGTCGAGCAACTCGCCAAGTCTTCTTATGAGGCTGTGGGGTCTTCATTTGCCCCTAATTTTGCCGCGGTCTGGACTCTGCAGGCGATCACCTCCTGCTTGGATGGTATCGCTGACCTGGCAGGGTCCAGTTCAGAAGTCCTGGCGCTCACTGATAGAGCAAGGGCCTATGCGGACTACGCCAGAACGGCAACACTGGAAACTGCAAATCGCTCTGCTGTGGCTTCGGCCAATGCTATAGCGATCCGCAGGTTGTTGTGGCTGCGTCTTTGGGACTCAGATGCCACGTCTAAGAAGATTTTGCAAAATCTTCCGTTCTCTGGCGACAGGCTTTTTGGTACAGAACTGGACAAACTGATAAAGGATTCTGCGGAGTCAAAGATTCCACAGAATAAACCTAAGCCACGGTATACCGTAAAGAGGAACCCAAAGCAGTGGTCCTTTCGTTCCAGTTCGCAGCCATCAGCGTCGTCTGCCCGAGCGGACAGAGGGAGCAAGCCCTCTACTCAGTGGCGTCCCAAGGGTCGCCAGAAGAAACCGGCGGGGGCGGCGGCTGCCACCCCCAAACCCACTTCCGCATGACTCGCTCTCTCTTCCTGCCTCCCCACAGGTGGGGGGCCGCCTGTCTCTTTTTCGGGACAGATGGCTACTCCACGTCCAAGATCAGTGGGTACGAGACATAGTCTCCAGAGGTTACAGGATAGAGCTGATGTCACAGCCGGCACACCGATTCCATCGGTCGGTCCCGTCCCCAGAAAAGGCTCAGGCTTTTCATCTGGTGTTGGAGGGTCTCCGCAAGGACGGAGTAGTGGTCCCAGTACCTTCTGGGGAGAGGTTCCGGGGTTTTTACTCCGACCTCTTTATCGTCCCAAAGAAGGACGGCTCTTTTCGCCCGGTTCTGGACCTCAAGTTGTTCAACCGTCGCTGAGAGATTTATACACCTATCGACTTAACATTACTTGTTCCACTTTTTCTTATTTATGTACTTGTAACTTCCCCCCGACAAGGGGACTTGTCACTCTAGTTTTCTGTTAATTTTGGATGTTATTGGTATAGAGTGATATCTAGGTTTTCTTTGTTTTGAAAACATTCAAATAAACATTTTCTGAAAAAAAAAAAAAAGTTGTTCAACCGTCACGTGTTGGTTCGGAAGTTCCGCATGGAATCCCTGCGCTCCGTGATCGCGGCTGTGTCACAGGGAGACTTCCTAGCGTCCATAGATATCCGGGACGCTTACCTTCACGTGCCCATTGCACCGGCTCATCAACGCTGGTTAAGATTCGCAGTGGGGGACGAACACTACCAGTTCGTGGCGCTGCCTTTCGGTCTGGCCTCGGCTCCCCGGGTGTTCACGAAAGTGATGGCCTCTATGATGGCTCTCCTGCATGTGCAGGGACATGCCGTCATACCCTATCTAGACGACCTCCTGGTCAGGGCGCCATCGGAACACCTGTGTCGGGTGAGCCTGGAGGTGACCATGAAGTCTCTGGAACAGTTTGGGTGGCTTCTCAATATTCAGAAATCGACCCTGGTTCCGACCCAGTCACTGACTTATCTGGGCATGGACTTCCACACAGACTCAGCCCTGGTGTCTCTGCCACGAGCCAAACAGCTGGCCATCCAATCAGGAGTACAACAGGTCCTCCTGTCACCACAGTCATCCCTACGGGTGTTGATGAAGCTGGTGGGGCGTATGGTGGCAGCAATAGAGGCGGTGCCTTTCGCACAATTTCGCCTCCGTCCTCTCCAGCTGGAGATCCTCCGCAGATGGGACAAGAGGACGATTTCTCTGAATCGGCTGGTGACTCTTTCCCAACCGACCAGGGATTCCCTGCAGTGGTGGCTACAGCCACGTCACTTGTCTCGGGGCCGGTCTTTCATCAAACCATCTTGGTTAGTGGTGACCACCGACGCCAGTCTGACGGGCTGGGGTGCGGTGTTCTTACACCACAGGGCCCAAGGCCTCTGGACTCAGTCGGAGTCGGCGTTGCAGATCAACGTGCTGGAGATCAAGGCGGTGTATCTGGCGCTCCTGGCGTTTCAGAGATTCCTCTCAGGACAGCCCATTCGGGTTCAGTCCGACAATGCGACGACCGTCGCCTATATAAATCATCAGGGAGGAACCAGGAGTGCACAGGCTCTGGCCGAAGTCCACCGCATCCTATCCTGGGCGGAGGACGACAACTGCCTGATTTCCGCAGTTCACATCCCAGGGGTCGAAAACTGGGAGGCCGACTATCTGAGCCGGCAGGGGATGGACGCCGGAGAGTGGTCTCTTCATCCAGACGTCTTCCGGGACATCTGCAGCAGATGGGGCACTCCGGACGTGGATCTGATGGCCTCACGGCTGAATCATCAGTGCCGCAATACATGGCGAGGTCGTGGGATCCTCAGTCTCTGGGAGCGGACGCCCTGATCCTGAGTTGGTCCAGATTTCATCTGCCGTATGTGTTCCCGCCTCTAGCTCTGATTCCCAAGGTGCTGTGGAAGATCAGGACGGAGTGCAGGGTAGCCATTCTAGTGGCTCCAGACTGGCCCAGGAGGTCTTGGTATCCAGACCTGTGGCAACTGTCAGGCGGACACGGATGGGCTCTTCCAGAGCGCGCAGATCTTCTCGCGCAAGGCCCATTCTTCCACCTCAATTCCAGGGCCCTCAGATTGACTGCATGGCTCTTGAGGCCTGGCTGTTGACATCCAGGGGTTTCTCCCCTACAGTGGTTGCCACTATGAATCGGGCTAGGAAGCCTGTTTCGCGGAAGATATACCACAGAACGTGGAAAATCTTTTTCACCTGGTGTGCTTCTGGTGGACGGTCACCCTGGCCCTTGTCGGTTCCGACTCTGTTGGCTTTCCTTCAGTCGGGGTTAGAGTTGGGCTTATCCCTCAGCTCCCTGAAGGGTCAGGTGTCAGCGCTGTCTGTGCTGTTTGACAGACGTTTGGCGCTCCTACCGAAGGTCCGTCAGTTCCTACAGGGGGTGTCTCGGGTGGTTCCGCCTTATAGGCGACCACTGGACCCTTGGGACCTTAACATGGTCCTGGCGGCACTGCAGAAGCCGCCGTTTGAGCCGCTGAGAGAGGTTCCCCTCTCTCGTCTGTCCCAGAAAGTGGTATTTTTGGTGGCGATTACGTCTCTGAGAAGGGTCTCAGAATTGGCTGCACTTTCGTGCAAGTCACCCTTCCTGGTGGTTCACCAAGACAAGGTGGTGTTACGCCCACGGCCAGAATTCTTGCCTAAGGTGGTGTCCACTTTTCACCTGAACAGAGGCAGTATTTCTAAAATATAACCTTTATTTTGTTTTAATTAAAACAGGACCACAACGGGTCCAAACACAGTGTAACCTTATAAAGGGGGGTGGAAGGGGGGTGGGTCACCCTGTTCTTGCCCTATATTCCCCTACCTGGCAGCGGAGTTTTCACCCTAAAAAACCCCTATGGTGTCCCCGCTCCACGGCGGCTATCCCTCCTGATCCCTTTCCTGTGACAGGGGGGGGGGGGATTTTCTTATAAATAGTTCCCCATATATATATGCACTATACCTATGGTAAAAAATGTGGATCCCTCTGGTGTCCGGGTCTATCCCTTAGACAAGTGTGGAAAAAATTATCCACTACAGGAATCACTTTTTTTCCTATAATATGGAAAGGTTACCTATACTGCACAATACCATAGGAGGAGAAAGGAAACAATATGTGAGTATTGCCTTCCTGGGTAATCTTTTGTTACAATGCTTAAAGAGCAAACTCAAGCATATATACCCATATATAGGCAAACTGATATCCCACTCTTCTCCACAAAGGTACCCAACCATACACAATAACAGTGTTCCTTATCAATAGCCCGTAAAATTCCAGCAGGTGCACACCAGAATAACCTATAGATATAGGCACCACCCTCACAACAATGGATCAGTTGGACCATAGAACCAAGTAGGGGAATGGTTACCCTTTGACAAGACAAGATTTGTGGAAGTACTTATCTTAATCATAAAGACCGGTCCGACGCGGCGTTTCTCCCACCTTCCAGTGTTCTGGTGGGTTCATCAGGGACAGTCTATCCAACGGTGCTTTTGTTAGAGCTCCAGGACGCCCAGGGAGGGTATATGATAAATTCCCCCATTCCCATTTCTCAGTGGATGGCGGCCCCCACTCTACCTCACTGTGCCCTTTTATAGATTATGCTCCATGCTAACCAGTATGGGGGCGGCTGCGGCATCCGAGTGCGTGTCACCCCGCGCTCACTTCCGCGTTCCAAACGCCGGAAGTATCACGTGGGAGGCGGTCACATGACCGCAATGGTCCGTCGCGGCTAATCATTCCGCGACCGGAAGTGCGTATCTCTAGAATAGTTCCCCCGGGAACATTAACATCTCACATGGGGTTCCGAGTTTGTAAATTGATATCGTTTTTGACAGGCAGAGCATAAAATTGGAACTGCCTGTCTTTATAAGGCAATAATACTTAGAAATAGTGGCGCCCCTGCCAGTGAAGGATAGTAGTGTCCCAGGATTTATACAGAGCGCATCTCAGCCACGCACATCAAGACCACCAATCCCTCCCCCTTCATTTTGGAAAATCTAGGGAGACACAGGCAGGATTCTAAAGGGTCACAGTAGGTGTTCTAAATGGGAGATTTTTAGGATAGGCACACATGACTAGACTTGTATATACCACTTACAAGTATACATAGAGGTATTTACTGTGTATAACAATAAAGAGAAACATATATATATACACATATCTCTCAATCCCCCAATGGAGACCAAATAAACATAATAGAGTCCTAGCTCCACTCTGGGATTAATAGACTCCAGCAGAACAATTGCCTCGATACATTGAACCCATGGAATCGGATACTAGAGTTCAGCATGGCTACCAGGGAGATCAACTCGGACGCTCGAGGGCAACCAGAAATCTACAAAATGCTAACCTGCTCCTGGGCTGGTGGGAGGATACGGTTATCTTCCCGGACGATGGTGCGGCGTGGTGGAACCCCCAGATATTATTCTGGGGTAGATATATCGACGACGTTCTACTTCTGTGGAGGGGTGACAACGAATCGTTTATGACTTTTATCCGTGAACTGAATGTAAATGACATTGGGTTGAGGTTCACCAGCGAGATCCGTGATAGGTCAATCAACTTCCTTGATATCACCATCTATAAGGATGAGGGAGGTACATTGCAAACAACTATGTACCGAAAACCGACGGCGGCCAATGATTTACTTAGGTGGGATAGTCACCATCCAATGGGTCTGAAGAGAGGGATCCCAAAAGGCCAGTATCTTAGGGCGAGACGTAATTGCTCAGACACTGGTAATTTTCATCTAGAGGCGAGAGGGATGCAAAAAAGATTTCTTGACAAAGGATACCCCCCTCTGGTACTAAAAGATGCATTTAAGAACGCTGTACAGAACAACCGGGATGCCCTTTTGAGACCCAAAGGTAAACAACCACCAGAGGACATCATTAGGATGATAGGGACCTTTGACGATAGATCTGGGGATGTGAGGAGCATTTTTGAGAAACACTGGGGGGTGCTTTTGGCTGACAGAGAAATAGCCCCCTTTGTCCCGAAAAAACCAGCTATCACCTACAGGCGGGGTAGGTCACTGAGAGATCGTTTGGTTCACAGTCACTATAGTGTCCCAAAAAAACAGGGTACCTGGTTAGATCAGAGAACAAATGGTACATTCAGGTGTGGAAAATGTATTTATTGCCATTACGTCAAAAAGTCGACCTTCTTTCAGAGTAGTACCACCGGAGAGAGGTTCGAAATGAGACAGTTTGGCAATTGCAGGACTGAGGGGGTAGTCTATCTCTTCCAATGCAGTTGTCCAATGGATTACATTGGAAAAACGAAACGACCTTTTAAAAAACGCATTGGGGAACATCTTGGGGATATTAGAAATGAGAGGGATACCCCCATATCACGCCACATACGAGAGACACATGGAGGAGATCTGGAGTGCTGTGAGTTTAGGATCATAGAGGTGGTAGAGAGACCGACCAGAGGTGGTAACTGGGATAAACAGATCCTGCAAATGTATGAGGGAAGACTGGTGAGATGCGCTCTGTATAAATCCTGGGACACTACTATCCTTCACTGGCAGGGGCGCCACTATTTCTAAGTATTATTGCCTTATAAAGACAGGCAGTTCCAATTTTATGCTCTGCCTGTCAAAAACGATATCAATTTACAAACTCGGAACCCCATGTGAGATGTTAATGTTCCCGGGGGAACTATTCTAGAGATACGCACTTCCGGTCGCGGAATGATTAGCCGCGACGGACCATTGCGGTCATGTGACCGCCTCCCACGTGATACTTCCGGCGTTTGGAACGCGGAAGTGAGCGCGGGGTGACACGCACTCGGATGCCGCAGCCGCCCCCATACTGGTTAGCATGGAGCATAATCTATAAAAGGGCACAGTGAGGTAGAGTGGGGGCCGCCATCCACTGAGAAATGGGAATGGGGGAATTTATCATATACCCTCCCTGGGCGTCCTGGAGCTCTAACAAAAGCACCGTTGGATAGACTGTCCCTGATGAACCCACCAGAACACTGGAAGGTGGGAGAAACGCCGCGTCGGACCGGTCTTTATGATTAAGATAAGTACTTCCACAAATCTTGTCTTGTCAAAGGGTAACCATTCCCCTACTTGGTTCTATGGTCCAACTGATCCATTGTTGTGAGGGTGGTGCCTATATCTATAGGTTATTCTGGTGTGCACCTGCTGGAATTTTACGGGCTATTGATAAGGAACACTGTTATTGTGTATGGTTGGGTACCTTTGTGGAGAAGAGTGGGATATCAGTTTGCCTATATATGGGTATATATGCTTGAGTTTGCTCTTTAAGCATTGTAACAAAAGATTACCCAGGAAGGCAATACTCACATATTGTTTCCTTTCTCCTCCTATGGTATTGTGCAGTATAGGTAACCTTTCCATATTATAGGAAAAAAAGTGATTCCTGTAGTGGATAATTTTTTCCACACTTGTCTAAGGGATAGACCCGGACACCAGAGGGATCCACATTTTTTACCATAGGTATAGTGCATATATATATGGGGAACTATTTATAAGAAAATCCCCCCCCCCCCGTCACAGGAAAGGGATCAGGAGGGATAGCCGCCGTGGAGCGGGGACACCATAGGGGTTTTTTAGGGTGAAAACTCCGCTGCCAGGTAGGGGAATATAGGGCAAGAACAGGGTGACCCACCCCCCTTCCACCCCCCTTTATAAGGTTACACTGTGTTTGGACCCGTTGTGGTCCTGTTTTAATTAAAACAAAATAAAGGTTATATTTTAGAAATACTGCCTCTGTTTAAAACAAACTAATTAGGCGTATTGAATATCAAAATAAATTTGAAGTTTCCACTTTTCACCTGAACCAGGAGATGGTGCTTCCATCATTTTGTCCCGCTCCCGTTCATCAGGTGGAGCGCGACCTCCACACTCTGGATCTCGTGAGGGCTGTACGCATTTATGTGTCCAGGACTGCCTCCTTTCGAACGTCAGACTCCTTGTTCATCCTTACGGCGGGTCGCTGTCAGGGGTCCTCGGCATCTAAGTCAACCTTGGCCAGATGGATTAAGGTGCCCATTCAGGAGGCCTACCGTTCTTCCGGTCTGCCTCTCCCGGTGGGATTGAAGGCGCACTCGACCAGGGCTGTCGGTGCCTCCTGGGCTCTGCGACATCGAGCTTCTGCTCTTCAGGTGTGTCAGGCAGCCACATGGTCAAGCCTGCATACTTTTTCTAAGCACTATATGGTGCATGCCCATGCCTCTGCGGATGCAAGTTTGGGCAGGCGGGTCCTCCAGGCGGCGGTTGCCCACCTTTGAGGGGAACCATGTGTATCCGTCTTTTGAGGAACTCTTCCCGCCCTGGGGTATTGCTTTAGGACATCCCCATTGTCTGGGTCTCCCATTATGATGACCAGAAAAAAGAGAATTTTGTTTACGTACCGTAAATTCTTTTTTCTTTAATCATCAATGGGAGACCCAGCACCCACCCAGTGTTCCGTTGGATGTTGTCACATTTGACTTGTTCCCAGTTGGAACAGTTTATTCCGGGTTGTTGGACCGTTTGTTCAACGGTTTTCTTTCCCGAGGTTTCAGGTGTGGTTATTTTTGTCTCCTCGCAGCTTATGGACCAAACTGAGGATATTCCCTGCGGTAGGGGTTTATAAGCGGAGGGGGCGGTGTCTACAAACTTGTAGTACCTAGTGTGGCCTCCGGAGGGCAGTGCCCTTAACCCCATTGTCTGGGTCTCCCATTGATGATTAAAGAAAAAAGAATTTACGGTACGTAAACAAAATTCTTTTTACTGATCCTGAGTTACCTCCTGTATTATACTCCAGAGCTGCACTCACTATTCTGCTGGTGCAGTCACTGTGTACATACATTACATTACTGATCCTGAGTTACCTCCTGTATTATCCTCCAGAGCTGCACTCACTATTCTGCTGGGGCAGTCACTGTGTACATACATTACATTACTGATCCTGAGTTACCTCCTGTATTATACTCCAGAGCTGCACTCACTATTCTGCTGGGGCAGTCACTGTGTACATACATTACATTACTGATCCTGAGTTACCTCCTGTATTATACTCCAGAGCTGCACTCACTATTCTGCTGGTGCAGTCACTGTGTACATACATTACATTACTGATCCTGAGTTACCTCCTGTATTGTACTCCAGAGCTGCACTCACTATTCTGCTGGTGCAGTCACTGTGTACATACATTACATTACTGATCCTGAGTTACCTCCTGTATTATACTCCAGAGCTGCACTCACTATTCTGCTGGTGCAGTCACTGTGTACATACATTACATTACTGATCCTGAGTTACCTCCTGTATTATACTCCAGAGCTGCACTCACTATTCTGCTGGTGCAGTCACTGTGTACATACATTACATTACTGATCCTGAGTTACCTCCTGTATTATACTCCAGAGCTGCACTCACTATTCTGCTGGTGCAGTCACTGTGTACATACATTACATTACTGATCCTGAGTTACCTCCTGTATTATACTCCAGAGCTGCACTCACTATGCTGCTGGTGCAGTCACTGTGTACATACATTACATTACTGATCCTGAGTTACCTCCTGTATTACACTCCAGTGCTGCACTCACTATTCTGCTGGTGCAGTCACTGTGTACATACATTACATTACTTATCCTGAACTGATCCTGAGTTACATCCTGTATTATACTCTAGAGCTGCACTCACTATTCTGCTGGTGCAGTCACTGTGTACATACATTACATTACTGATCCTGAGTTACCTCCTGTATTATACTCCAGAGCTGCACTCACTATTCTGCTGGTGCAGTCACTGTGTACATACATTACATTACTGATCCTGAGTTACCTCCTGTATTATACTCCAGAGCTGCACTCACTATTCTGCGGGTGCAGTCACTGTGTACATACATTACATTACTGATCCTGTACTGATCCTGAGTTACATCCTGTATTATACTCCAGAGCTGCACTCACTATTCTGCGGGTACAGTCACTGTGTACATACATTGCATTACTTATCCTGTACTGATCATGAGTTACCTCCTGTATTATACTCCAGAGCTGCACTCACTACTGTGTTGATGCAGTCACTGTGTACATACATTACATTACTTATCCTGTACTGTCCTTGAGTTGCCTCCTGTATTATACTCCAGAGCTGCACTCACTATTCTACTGGTGCAGTCACTGTGTACATACATTACATTACTGATCCTGAGTTACCTCCTGTATTATACTCCAGAGCTGCACTCACTGTTCTGCTGGTGCAGTCACTGTGTACATACATTACATTACTGATCCTGAGTTACCTCCTGTATTATACTCCAGAGCTGCACTCACTATTCTGCGGGTGGAGTCAATGTGTACATACATTACATTACTGATCCTGAGTCACCTCCTGTATTATACTCAAGAGCTGCATTCACCATTCTCCTGGTGCAGTTGTTGTGGAAATGACTATTATGTACGGTAGATACTACTGCATCTCAATGAATTAGAATATCATCAAAAATCAATATGATATTACCAAGTTTCTGGGAGCCTTGAAACACGTTGACTAATAAATCAATATTATATTCACCCTTTGATGTCTCATGGAATATGGTAGCACAGTTTTTAACCCATCATCCTCATTATCTTAATTTTCTGAGATCTTTGGTTTGTCATTGGCTGTAAGCCATAATCATCAACATTAACAGAAATAAACACTTGAAATAGATCCCTCTGTTTGTAATGACTCTATATAATACAAGTATATGTGTTTCACTTTATGTATTAAATTACTTAAATAAATTAACTCTTTGATGATATTCTAATTCATTGAAATGCACCTGTAGGCAAAGATATCTTATAACATTTGTGTTTTGTATTGCATATTTTGAATATTCACTTGAGTCTCTGTTTATTCTCACTGCACGCGTGTATACATATAATATATAATCTGGAAGCAAGACAGGTCAAGGTGAAATACTGCTGATTGAGGTGACATTAACACAGTCACTGTGTACATACATTACATTAATGATCCTGAGTTACCTCCTGTATTATACTCCAGAGCTGCACTCACTATTCTGCTGGTGCAGTCACTGTGTACATACATTACATTACTGATCCTGAGTTACCTCCTGTATTATACTCCAGAGCTGCACTCACTATTCTGCTGGTGCAGTCACTGTGTACATACATTACATTACTGGTCCTGAGTTACCTCCTGTATTATACCCAGAGCTGCACTCACTATTCTGCTGGTGCAGTCACTGTGTACATACATTACATTACTGATCCTGAGTTACCTCCTGTATTATACCCCAGAGCTGCACTCACTATTCTGCTGGTGCAGTCACTGTGTACATACATTACATTACTGATCCTGCGTTACCTCCTGTATTATACTCCAGAGCTGCACTCACTATTCTGCTGGTGCAGTCACTGTGTACATACATTACATTACTGATCCTGAGTTACCTCCTGTATTATACTCCAGAGCTGCACTCACTATTCTGCTGGTGCAGTCACTGTGTACATACATTACATTACTGATCCTGAGTTACCTCCCGTATTACACCCCAGAGCTGCACTCACTATTCTGCTGGTGCAGTCACTGTGTACATACATTACATTACTGATCCTGAGTTACCTCCTGTATTACACCCCAGAGCTGCACTCACTATTCTGCTGGTGCAGTCACTGTGTACATACATTACATTACTGATCCTGAGTTACCTCCTGTATTATACTCCAGAGCTGCACTCACTATTCTGCTGCTGCAGTCACTGTGTACATACATTACATTACTGATCCTGAGTTACCTCCTGTATTATACTCCAGAGCTGCACTCACTATTCTGCTGGTGCAGTCACTGTGTACATACATTACATTACTGATCCTGAGTTACGTCCTGTATTATACTCCAGAGCTGCACTCACTATTCTGCTGGTGCAGTCACTGTGTACATACATTACATTACTGATCCTGAGTTACCTCCTGTATTATACTCCAGAGCTGCACTCACTATTCTGCTGGTGCAGTCACTGTGTACATACATTACATTACTGATCCTGAGTTACCTCCTGTATTATACCCCAGAGCTGCACTCACTATTCTGCTGGTGCAGTCACTGTGTACATACATTACATTTCTGATCCTGAGTTACCTCCTGTATTATACTCCAGAGCTGCACTCACTATTCTGCTGGTGCAGTCACTGTGTACATACATTACATTTCTGATCCTGAGTTACCTCCTGTATTATACTCCAGAGCTGCACTCACTATTCTGCTGGTGCAGTCACTGTGTACATACATTACATTACTGATCCTGAGTTACCTCCTGTATTATACTCCAGAGCTGCACTCACTATTCTGCTGGTGCAGTCACTGTGTACATACATTACATTACTGATCCTGAGTTACCTCCTGTATTATACTCCAGAGCTGCACTCACTATTCTGCTGGTGCAGTCACTGTGTACATACATTACATTACTGATCCTGAGTTACCTCCTGTATTATCCTCTAGAGCTGCACTCACTATTCTGCTGGTGCAGTCACTGTGTACATACATTACATTACTGATCCTGAGTTACCTCCTGTATTATACTCCAGAGCTGCACTCACTATTCTGCTGGTGCAGTCACTGTGTACATACATTACATTACTGATCCTGAGTTACCTCCTGTATTATACTCCAGAGCTGCACTCCCTATTCTGCTGGTGCAGTCACTGTGTACATACATTACATTACTGATCCTGAGTTACGTCCTGTATTATACTCCAGAGCTGCACTCACTATTCTGCTGGTGCAGTCACTGTGTACATACATTACATTACTGATCCTGAGTTACCTCCTGTATTATACTCCAGAGCTGCACTCACTATTCTGCTGGTGCAGTCACTGTGTACATACATTACTGATCCTGAGTTACCTCCTGTATTATACTCCAGAGCTGCACTCACTATTCTGCTGGTGCAGTCACTGTGTACATACATTACATTACTGATCCTGAGTTACATCCTGTATCATACTGCAGACCTGCACTCACTATTCTGCTGGTGCAGTCACACTGTACATACATTACATTACTGATCCTGAGTTACCTCCTGTATTATACTCCAGAGCTGCACTCACTATTCTGCTGGTGCAGTCACTGTGTACATACATTACATTACTGATCCTGAGTTACCTCCTGTATTATACTCCAGAGCTGCACCCACTATTCTGCTGGTGCAGTCACTGTGTACATACATTACATTACTGATCCTGAGTTACCTCCTGTATTATACTGCAGAGCTGCACTCACTATTCTGCTGGTGTAGTCACTGTGTACATACATTACATTACTGATCCTGAGTTACCTCCTGTATTATACTCCAGAGCTGCACTCACTATTCTGCTGGTGCAGTCACTGTGTACATACATTACATTACTGATCCTGAGTTACCTCCTGTATTATACTCCAGAGCTGCACTCACTATTCTGCTGGTGCAGTCACTGTGTACATACATTACATTACTGATCCTGAGTTACCTCCTGTATTATACTCCAGAGCTGCACTCACTATGGGTGCAACAGAGCTTACATTCCTCCTGACCTATAAAGGGCTTTTCTTACCATAAATAAATTGAGAGAGCAGAGCATTGTGGTTGTAACAGGCTGGTACTTTATTAAGATTTAATCATAAATCCATTTGTTATTTTTTAATCATCAAAACTTTTATAAACACACGTTGCATCCATAGTCATGTAAACAAATGACTCTTTATTTGTAAACACTGAAAATTTAACTTTATTTAATCCACTGATCCCCCCAGCAGAGCTGGGTGACCCATTAGGACGGCGCCCTTGAGGTGCCGGCCCCCCCCAACCAAGCCTCCACAATGCTCTGTGCCCCGACATTAAAAATGTCGAGGCCAACCTCCGACAAGTGGACCATGTCCTGGCGATACATGCCATGGACAAAACCCTCCAATTCCCTGTGCCTGTAAGAAAACATGCCTATTGTAGGTAGGAATTTTTCCATCTCCCTGTTCAATTTTTTACGCATTTTTTCTAGGAACATGTTATTCCTTACTTTCCAAATTAATCGCGGAATTACTTCCGAGAATACGAATTTTGCACCTTGTACCCTCTGGGCGAGCCAACAAAAATCAGACTTGATTCGCCACAAAAGTTCTAGTGAAGAACTTTTTCCTAAATCGTTTCCACCGGCGTGACAAATGACTAAGTCCGGCCGGGGGAAACGGTCCAGCAATTGAAGTATTACTTCATTCATATTATGCCACCTCAAACCCCTTACCCCATGCCAATGGATGATCACTTCAGATTCCTTGAATGAGAGATTCTCCGTGTAGCTTCTGTTCATGGCCCTCCTGTGAGCCCAGTAGATAAAGGAGTGGCCGATGATCCACACTATTTTTGGGCCTGGTAAACAAATTAACTATTAGATCATCTTGTAAAGAAAATGTACTACACATGTGTGTGTGTGTGTGTTGTGTGGGGGGGGGGGTGTGACTCCATCAGTCAAATATTCATATTTATTGGGCGTATGTATTTTTTAAATGCATTAGATTTCCACCTACATACACTCTTAATGCAAGCTTCGTTGACCCCCTGTTGAGCAGCCAAACTTGCTGCACCAATGCGAAACGAGTGTGAGGTCAGATTGAGGTTTTTTGATTCTAGACGATCTAAACATTTATGTAAGATTGTTCTAAATTGAAAAATGGTCAACGGGGTACCATCAATATGTACGAATAAAATTCCTGGTGACGAGGAACGAGTGCTCAACCACGTTCTCATTGCTACAACCGGGCAAATCCTTTCGTTATCTGAGGGGTGAAGGACAATCATTTGACCTCTGCCGAGTTGGTCTGTCTTGGATTTGCGTAAGTAAATATACAATGCCGATTGAGACAATGAGATATCTTGTAGTCGAAGACCAGATGTATTATTTTTACTTATAGATACTAATTCACTAATCCTCATTGCCGTAAAAAATAGAGTTAGGAAAGATGTTCTAAACAGATTAGTTTCGTAGCTGCTGGAGCAAACATCACCCAGTATGCTACATATATTTGCCAGGACGGACAGGGGCATGGGCGATCTCTTGTCGGGTACACAAAAGGATTTTTTATATCCCAACAAGAATTTCTTAACCAAAAAAGATTCAGTAATTGCTGGGAAACCGGATAATTTAAGAAAAAACGAAATCCCAGCAATTATTTTTGTTACTGATGAGTAGGCTAAACGCCTAGCTGCAAGGGACTGGAGAAAGGGGAGAGACGCTCGACCTGCTTCGGCTGTTGGGCAAGCTCCGACCTGTACACAAAATTGCACCCACGAATGCCAGGACGTGCAATATGACGCCCATGTCCGGGGTGCAAGCGATTGGCGCACAAAGTGCGGAATTAACCCAACAGAAGATTCCATAAATCTATTGGTACCTGACTGTTGCTCGGTTCCGCCCAGGGACATCTGGCCAGGAACTGCGCCGTGTCATTGCGGGAGAGAAGAACACACAGAGGATGACTAATTGTAATGAGAAATTTATATTTTATCCAAATATTACATTCTAAACAAATAACTGATAACTTTTTAAGTAGCGTCAAAATTAAATGTGATTTGGATGATAAAGAGTTAATGGTGAACGCTGACCCCTTGTTATTAGTGTGAAAAATAATCCTCCTATTTGTTAGGCTATTACCCCAGAGAGTAAGGATAACTGTTAAAGAAAATGTATCGCGGAGTGAGGGGGAATTTGCAAATTGTTTGACCAGTTCATTCGGCCATTTAGCCGATACCCACTCTTTTCTGAAAAGAATGCCTAACCCCATGTCGTCAGCATGGACATGAAGTGGTAGATCTGTAGCATGAATGAACTGAGACTGACAGCAAGTGACCCCATTAAAACGCGACAAAAATTCTGACCATACCTCTAAGTCCATTTTAAGGGGTTGTGTAATTACTATCTGTGAACCAGAATTAGTAGCGGTCATGCCTTCGTATAATCGCCGTAGGAACGGCCGACCGAATGGTATGACCCGCAGGGCAAAGTTAAGGGATCCCGCTAATATCTGAAATTCTTTCAATGTGGCACTTGTTTTCTTACTAAAAGTATTAATCATTTCCCTTAATTTAACAATTTTATCATTAGGAAGCCTAAATTCCATTTTTTGGGAGTCAATTAGAATTCCTAAAAACTCTATAGACGTGTGCGGGAGCGTGGTTTTTTCGAGGGCTACCGGTACGCCGAAATGGTCCATAAGCGATAAAAATGCATTCAGTAATGATTCACAGCATTTAGAACCTGGGGGGCCGATGAATAAGAAGTCATCTAAATAGTGTGATATTCCCCCTTCCGAAGAAACTCTCTGGGTGCACCACTGAAGGAAAGATGAAAATGTTTCGAAATAATTACAAGACATGGAGAAGCCCATCGGGAGGCATCTGTCAAAATAGTATTTGCCTTCAAAGGTGAAGCCCAGAGAATTGAAACCAGAGGGGTGAACCGGGAGTAAGCGAAATGCTGATTGTATATCAGACTTCGCTAATAACGCTCCTCTACCGAATTTTTGCAACAATTCGATCGCAGAATCAAAGGACGCATATGAAACCGATGCAACCTTTGGGTCTACTTGATCGTTCAATGATGCGCCCTCAGGATAGGATAGATGATGGATCATTCTAAACGACCCTTTATCTTTTTTGGGGACTATCCCAAGAGGGGAAATGCGGAAATTTTTAAAAGGGGGGTGTGAAAATGGGCCTGCACATCTACCGTCTAACAATTCCTTATTAATTTTATTCTGAATTTCATTTGGGAACTTATTAGCCGACGGTAAGTTATTATGAGGTATGCAACCCGAACCAAGGAAAGGCGGAACGTAAAATCCGTGTTCAAATCCGGAGTGCAACATTTCCGCGCTATCCTGATCCGGGTACTGGTTTAACCAGGGTATTAGTTTTGTGAGCCTCACTGGGCTCGGGGCTTTTAAGAAAGGGCTCCTTAACTACGTTTGGGTTTTGTTTTTTAAAGCATTTAATCGCAGAATGCCCTCCTCCGCATGATGAACATTCGTGCCGGTAGCGGCAATTTTGCAACCACCTGCAAGAAGATTCATTGAATGCAAAACAGAATCCCTTCTTAGCTGTAGGTAATGTAGTCTGTTTCGCTAATGGCTAGCGCGGGGGAACCATCAACTGGAGCCAAAGACCCACGTCTTTGGATCCCCATTTCAATGAGGGATGAACGGCCAATTTTTGACGAAAAGCCTCGTCGTAATTCAGCCATCCCGTTCCCCAAAGTGTCTGTATGCTTCCAGGATTATATCCACATGTTGGAACAATCCTGAGCACAGATTGGGGCACTTTTCGCCCAAAACCGCGGCGTATATTAAAAAGGCTTGAAGCCACGTGTTAAATGAGCCGTAAGCTCTTTTCTTATTATCGCTTTCCTTGTCATCGCGCCCCTCGTACTTAGACGAGTCGCGGGTGGGAAGAAGGGAAAATATATCTAAAAATTCCCCACCCCAAATTTTTTCCTTTACATTCAATGTCAAATGAAATCCCAACGGGGATACCTCGCAAGGAATGGCTTCTTTCAAGTGTGCTTCGGGGATTCCCGAGCTAGCCTTTGCTTGTGAGAGTGCCCCGGAGGGAGAAGCAGCTAGTAGAGCTGCGGCTACCGTTTCTCTAACTAGTACAGAAATAGAAGATGCTAAAGAAGGGGTAATATTGTCACTTATATAGTGATTCTCACCGACTCCTGGTGTAATTGTCGCTCCTTGTCCACTGGAGACGTCCATCCTCGAGAGACCCGGGTAGCTGATTTCATCATCGCGGCTGCCGGTCTGTTGCGGTCCTGGTTCCGCTCCGCCGTTCCTGTATTGGTGCTGTAGGCCCCAGACTTGAAGTGCCGGGCTCGCCCCTCCACAGATGGTATCAGGAGTGGTGGGGACGCTGGGTCCATTCGCCAGTGGGGGGCCACTGGGCAGGTTTAGCCTTTGCACATCAGCCCCTCCGTCTCTAGGGGGCATGATTTGTAGATGTGACGGAGGGCCCCTGGGTATTTCTACCGCCGGCCTCTGTCTCGGGCCTATCTGTGCCCTAGCCTCTAGGCCTGGTTCTATAGCTCTCTGCCTCCATACCGATTCAGCTCCCCATTGGGAAGTTTGCCCGTCCCTTCCCATGACAGTGTTTGGGACCGTACATGGGTTGCTGATCCCGGCATTCAAGGTAAGCTCGGTATGCAAGGAGGGCTGTGCGCCCCTCCTGTTTCCGCTCAGGTTTAGCTCATTGTGTAAGGAGGGCTGTGCGCCCCTCCTATCTCCACTCAGGTTTAGCTCAGTGTGTAAGGAGGGCTGTGCGCCCCTCCTATCTGCGCTCAGGTTTAGCTCCGTATGCAAGGAGGGCTGTGCGCCCCTCCTGACCCAGTTCGCGCTATCCCGTGTGACGGCGCTGTGCGCTGGGATCGGGGACATACCTAGGCCATTGGTCCCGGTTGTCAGGTTCAGCTCATCGTATAGAGAGGGCTGTGCGCCCCTCCTCGCTCCATTTGCGTGTACCCCCGTGACTGTGCTGTGCGCCGGGGGCCCGCTTGTGTCCCCGGCGATGTGTTCCTCTGGGCCGCGGGACGTCATTTCCGCCTGGCCGGGTGACGTCACTTCCTGTGCGACTCCTACATCTCTTCCCGCATCGGCTGCCCGGGACCCAGACCTCCGCTCACCATCCCTCCGGGTCTGACGAGTGCTGACACTGCCGCTTCTCCCTTGCTTCTTTCCGACCCTCTTTTGCGACGGGGGTGAGTATGCTTCTCTCCGGGGTCTTTTCTGCCGCTGGCTGCGGCGGCGTAATGACGGGTCTTGGAGCTCACGATCCGCCTCTTCCCTCTCTGCTCTCGGAGGTGGGGAGCCTTCATCATTGAGGCACTTGCGGAGCCAATCTTCGCCTCCCGGGCTTCCTGCCTTCAGTAGCAGGCGCTCTAATAGGGAGTCCATGGTTCCAGCAATTGCTGGTTATCATTGAACTATGCTGCCAAGTTGCCCCCTTTTATACCTGGGCTCTGAGTTAGTTGCCCAATCAAATAAATTGAATTTGGCGGGTTAACTCCCGCCGATTTTCGTTATGTGACGTCATTTGACCCAGCAACTATTCTGCTGGGCCAATGACAAGGTTTCTCTTTTGCAGCTCGTTGCCCCAAGATGGCTCCCATCCTAAAAGGATGGGTGCCATTTCATTCTGCTGGTGCAGTCACACTGTACATACATTACATTACTGATACTGAGTTACCTCCTGTATTATACTCCAGAGCTGCGCTCACTATTCTGCTGGTGCAGTCACTGTGTACATACATTATATCTCTTATCTTGTACTGATCCCGAGTTACATTCTGTGTTATACTCCAGAGCTGCACTAAGTATGAACTGTTTTCATACTTAGGCTGTGCTCATACAGGGTGTTTTTTCTTTGGTTTTGGTGCATTTTTACCTAGGTTTTATGTAAATCCATTCTAATCTAAACCTATATTTTTCATTCCCTGCAAAACCTACAAGTGCATCTCAATAAAGTATAATATCGTCAAAAAGATAATTTATTTCAGTAATTCAATAATGCATAAAGTGAAACACATATATCATATAGAGTCATGACAAACAGAGTGATCTATTTCAAGTGTTTATATCTATAAAAGTTGATGATTATGTCTTACAGCAAATAAAAACCTAAGGTAATCATCTCGGAAAATTAGAATATTATATAAGATCAACTGAAAAAATATTTTTAACTCCTATATGTTGGCCTAAGAAAAAGTCTGTACAGTAAATGCTCTCAATACTTGGTCGTGGCTCCTTCTGCATGAATTTCTGCATCAATGCAGTGTGACATGGAGGCGATCAGCCTATGGCTGCTGAGATGTTATGGACGCCCAGGTTGCTTTGATAGCAACCTTCACCTCATCTGCATTGTTGGGTCTGGTGTCTCCCATCTTCCTCTTGACAATATCCCATAGATTCTCTATGGGGTATCGTTCAGGCGAGTTTGCTGGCCAATCAAGCACAGTGATGCTGTGATTAATAAACCAGGTATTGGTACTTTTGGAAGTGTGAACAGGTGCCAAGTCCTGCTGGAAAATCAAATCTCCATCTTCAAAAAGCTTGTCGGCAGAGGGAAGCATGAAGTGCTCTAAAATGTCCTGGTAGACTGCAGCGCTGACTTTGGTCTTGATAAAACACAGTGGACCTGTCAGCAGATGACATGGCTCCCCAAACCATCACTGATTGTGGAAACTTCACACTAGACTTCTAGCAGCTTGGATTGTGGGCTCTCCACTCTTCCTCCAGACTCTTGGATTGTGGGCTCTCCACTCTTCCTCCACACTCTTGGATTGTGGCCCCTCTCCACTCTTCCTCCACACTCTTGGATTGTGGCCTCTCTCCACTCTTCCTCCAGACTCTTGGATTGTGGGCTCTCCACTCTTCCTCCAGACTCTTGGATTGTGACCTCTCTCCACTCTTCCTCCACACTCTTGGATTGTGGCCTCTCTCCACTCTTCCTCCAGACTCTTGGATTGTGACCTCTCCACTCTTCTTCCAGTCTCTTGGATTGTGGCCTCTCTCCACTCTTCCTCCAGACTCTTGGATTGTGGCCTCTCTCCACTCTTCCTCCACACACTCTTGGACTGTGGCTTCTCCACTCTTCCTCCACACTCTTGGATTGTGGCCTCTCTCCACTCTTCCTCCACACTCTTGGATTGTGGCCTCTCTCCACTCTTCCTCCAGACTCTTTGATTGTGGCCTCTCACCCCTTTCCTCCACACTCTTGGACTGTGGCCTCTCTCTACTCTTCCTCCACACTCTTGGATTGTGGCCTCTCTCCACTCTTCCTCCACACTCTTGGATTGTGACCTCTCTCCACTCTTCTTCCACACTCTTGGATTGTGGCCTCTCTCCACTCTTCCTCCACACTCTTGGATTGTGGCCCCTCTCCACTCTTCCTCCACACTCTTGGATTGTGGCCTCTCTCCACTCTTCCTCCAGACTCTTGGATTGTGGCCTCTCTCCACTCTTCCTCCACACTCTTGGATTGTGGCCTCTCTCCACTCTTCCTCCCCACTCTTGGATTGTGGTCCCTCTCCACTCTTCCTCCAGACTCTTGGATTGGGGTCCTCTCTCCCACTCTTCCTCCACACTCTTGGATTGTGGCCTCTCCACTCTTCCTCCACATTCTTGGATTGTGGCCTCTCTCCACTCTTCCTCCACACTCTTGGATTGTGGCCTCTCTCCACTCTTCCTCCAGACTCTTGGATTATGGCTTCTCCACTCCTCCAAACTCTTGGATTGTGGCTTCTCCACTTTTCTTCCAGATTCTGGGACCTTCATTTCCAAATGAAATGCAAAATTTACTTTCATCAGAAAATAACACCTTGGACCACTGACAACAATCTAGTTATTTTTCTCCTTGGCCCAGGTAAGACTCTTCTTGCGTTGTCTATTGGTCATGAGTGGCTTGACACAAGGAATGCGACAGTTGTAGCCCATGTCTTGGATACGTCTGTATGTGGTGGCTCTTGAAGCGCTGACTCCAGCAGCATCCACTCCTTGTGAATTTCCCCCAAATTTTTGAATGGCCTTTTCTTAACAATCCTTTCAAGGCTGTGGTTATTCCGGTTGCTTGTGCATCATTTTCTACCATACTTTTTTCTTCCTCTCAACTTACCATTAATATGCTTGGTTACAGCACTCTGTGAACAGCCAGATTCTTTAGCAGTGGCTTTTTGTGGCTTACCCTTCTTGTGGATTGAGTCAATGACTGCCTTCTGGACATCTGTCAAGTCAGCAGTCTTCCCCATGATTGTGTAACCTACTGAACCAGACTAAGGGACCATTTTAAACACTTAGTAAACCTTTGCAGGTGTTTTGTGTTAATTATTCAAATTTTCTGAGATAACGACTTTTGGGTTTTCATTGGCTGTAAGCTATAATCATCAACATTTACATAAATAAACAAATGAAATAGATCACTCTGTTTGTAACAACCATATAATATATGTGTTTCACTTTTTGTATTGAAGTTTCTGGAATACATTATCTTTTGAATGATATTCTAATTTATTGAGATGCACTTGTATGTGATTCAGGAAAAGTCGTGCACAAACTTTTCCTGCTAGAAATTGAATCCTGCATGGTTTTTGCTGCATTTTTGAAAGTATAAGCATGTCAATTCTTTGCTGCGTTTTTGCCTCAGTTTTGTAATGTCGCAGCTTTATAATTAATGAGGTAGTGCCAAAGGCAGGAAAACTGTGGCAAAAAATATAGGTTTTGTACTTGCAAGAAATCTTTAACATCGTATTTTGCTGCAGAAAAAAAACAGCAAAAACATCCTGTGTGAACATAGCCTTTGGCTTTGAAGGGGTTTTCACCGTGTTCATGCTTCCTGAGACATCTATCAGCAGAGTGACCACTCGCTCCCTGTATCGCAGGATTTGGAAGGTCGGCACAGGAATGCTGAAATTCTTTCCTAGTTCAGAGGAAACAAAGTCACTGGACTTCTTAATGATGTCCCATGTACTGTGACAATCACACATCCGATTCTGCATGGTGGGGGCTTCTATATTGTGACTGATCTCATCACAAAATCCAGATACCTGTAAATGGGGAACACATGAAGTGTATGAATTCTGTATGGATATGAAGCAATAAACGTAATAGTGATAAAACATGACTTTGTTCATATATATGATACATGGTGATCAAAGTAAAATAGCCGCATAAAGACTTTTTGCAAGACGAGTTGTCATTTTCAATGACATCATTCATTTTGCCATATAATGTACTGAACTTGGGGGGAAACTTGTAAGTGCTATGAAATAAATAAAACAAAAAAAATAATTTTTTTACTTTTTTATTTCCTTTATTTTAACAGTGCTACCAGGGGATTTGATGTTTTTGTAGCTTCTTAACCTGCACAATATACTGTAAAGGGCAGTATTGCAGTATATGACCTTTCTCTTGTGAATCACAGCAACAGGAAAAGCTTCAATGCAATAAATACAAAGCAAACACTGGGGTCTTCAGTATATAACACAACTGGCACAGGTGTGATAACATTATTATTATTTATAATAGCGCCATTTATTACATGGTGCTTTACTTGTGAAAAGGAGCATACATAGACAAGTTCAATATGGTCGACATCCGACCGCAGTGTATGGAGTGGACTCAGCTCCTGGACCACTACATACAATGGCGTAACTTGAAGCTCAAGGGCCCTGATGCGAAAGGTAACAGGACGCCCAAGTTATTGCAAATCTATAATAGCGGTGGTATTTCTCTATAGGCCAAAGGGACATTGGGGCCCCCTAGGCTCAGGTGCGATTGCAAACCCTGCAGTGTTGTACTCATGCCCCTGGCTACATACATCTAGTAGGCAAATTGCCGTTTGTGTACGGTAGATGTTGCCAAGAGGGTAAAATGGTCACTCTTTTTAGGCACTCCATTTCTATTTGACAGCTCCTGTGATGAGCTCTTTGTGGAGGTACACTGTACTGATGGAAAACAGATAAGTAAACCACATTATGCTTTATTTTAATTTGTGACAAGACACAGTAGGCCTCATTTATCAAAACTGCCTGAACATTAAGAAAGTCCTTGTTGCTCATGGCAACCAATCAGAACTCAGCTTTCATTTCCTAAACTGCTTTTGAAAAATGAAAGATGAACACTGATTGGTTGCCCTAGGCAACAAACAAGGTCTTACTGATAGATGAGGCCTAGTTTATTTTGTGAAGACAATAGTTTTGATTTTGTGCCATTGAATAAAATTAGTACATTTGAGAAAATCTATTTAGTAACAGGGAATAGTTTGACTCTCTTGTACAATCATGCATATTTATTTCAGAGAGGTAACATTGCAATTGTACTCACGGGCTGAAGGCCAGGAGAATACATAATGGATTCAGAGGCCAAGAGATTTCTGTCAGGGTAGAAAGTACAGCCTTGTGCAAACAAGCCGGAGCCATGATCGATACTGCACGGCCTTGTTACACAGGAATGCGCCTTGCTTTGTGGCCTTCTGTACGAGCCATTGATATTAACCGAACACCTAGAAATTACACAAAACAGTATGTTATGTGATGTCACCAGTATGTCCTGCCAGTAAAAATATTATCCTGTTAAGCCCCTTTCACACTAGCGTTTCTGTCCAGATCCGGCAAGCCCCATGCATTCCCTATGTGGCTTGCGGCAAGTGCGGTATTGACGCGATCTGGTACTTGCGACAGTTGCGGCCGCAAAAAAAACGCAGTCAGCTGAAGAGAATGCATGGGGCTTGCCGCAAGTGCAGCCGTTAGGCGGCAAATGCAGCAGATGCAGTTTTCTGTCCAGATCTGCCGGATCCGGACAGAAACGATAGTGTAAAAGGTACTGCTTTCAAATCAGCGTTTTTCACTGATTGCAGCAGATGTGGCAGATTTACCACATCTGCCGCCTAACAGTCGCGCTTGCTGTACACTTGCGGCAAGCCCCATGCATTGTCTATGGGGCTTGTGGCAGGTGCAACAAATGTGGTATAGCCACGGTTCTGGCAGTTGCCGCAGTTGCAGCCGCAAAAAACCCACTGCTGAAAGCGTTTTTTTTTCATGGCCGCAACTGCTGCAAGTTCCGGAACCGCAGCTATACCGCACCTGCCGCAAGCCCCATTGATAATGCATGGGGCTTGCCACAAGTGGGACTGTTAGGCGGCAGATGTGGTAAATCTGCCGCAATCAGCGAACAACGCTGATGTGAAAGGGGCCTTACATGGGTTTTCTGGTTTAAAAGCCTCTTTTTTAAATTGAAGATTAGGGGTATCTGAATTATTGTAAGAGATTAGGTCAGTGGTTTAGGATTTGTATCTCTTAAGGGCCCGTTTCACGCTATGATATCATTAACGATATCGTTGAAACGTCACAGGTTTTCAGTCGTTCAAACGACATCATAAGGACGTCGTTCAGTGTGACATGTACATCTGATCAACGATAAGTCGGCTGATTGTTCATCGGAGGTTTTTGAACTGGATCTAAAACCAGACGATGATCGTTCGTCCAACCTGCAGCATGGGTGTGTGTGATACCTCGATAATGATATCGTTAACGACCTCGCCTATTGAGAAGTGAAGGACTTAGGCGATCTAACGACCGCAAGTATCGTTTGCTTGTCGCGGAATTGTTGCGTCGTTAATGATATCTGTACGTGTGACATTTCACTAGCGATTATTGAACCACGTTCAAGCGATGTAGGTCAAGTCGGATCGTTGATCAGATCGTTCGACCATTGAAGCGTGAAACGGGCCCTTTAGCCAGATGGAAACCCAGGACTTCTGAGCATTGGACAGACGGCCCATAGGTTTCAGTGAGAGCTGTGTAGTGCTCCATTTCACCTGTGATGGCGCTGTAGGGAATTTGAACACGTTTTTTTTTTTTTTTTTTTTACAAATGACCTTCAGGATATATGAGGAACATAACCGTTTGCATTTAGCCCATGCTTCTATCACAAGTGTATCCCGCACTCGGGAGACCATTGATGAGTCTGAGACCTCAAGGTTACAACACCGTATGAATCGCAGGTCTATAACTTGTATTTAAATGAATATATTTTCTTTTGGTTCTACAGGGGTTATCTGGTCATTCTTTGTAAACCTTAATTTCAGGTGTACGTTTGGTGACCACCCCCCTCCATCATATAGAGTTAAGTGTCTCATCAGCTGACTCTGGTATTAGAATTTCATTCTATATGCGTATTCATCTCACTCAAGCAGGAGTTTTGTGACAATTGTAACTGTGGTGCTTTGCTGAACTTGAGAAGTTTGGTGTTATATCCTTTTGTGTCAATTTCCCACTGTATCCCTAACCAGGGCTGCCACTAGGAATTTCGGGGCCCCTTACTGCCAAAATTTTGGGGCCCCCCTGAGACTCCGCCTCCACCCATGCTCCGCCTCCACCCATGCTCCGCCTCCACCCAAACATACATGATACTTATAGTGAAAAATTGGAACACCACCAAAAATCACCTCAATTTATATGCAAAGCTTTCCCAACCAGTAATCCAGATGGTTCCTTACAATAGAGTAAAAAAAAGGAAAAACAGCACAAAAAAATAGAAAAAAGTGGACTTTATTGCCCAATGTGTGGCCACGCCATTGGGCAATAAAGTCCACTTTTTTCTATATTTTTGTGCTGTTTTTCTTTTTTACACTCTCTCTCTTTATTATATATTACACACTTGAGACTCCTGTGGGCTGAATATACAATAGCTGTATACACAATAGAGAATACACAATATAGAGACGGCTGCGGGACAAATGCACAATGGAGACTGCTTTGAGACGCATGCACATTAAATGCTGCTGAGGGATGTATGCACATTAGTGACTGCTGCAGGATGTATACACATTGGAGACTGTGCACAGCCTGAAGGCAGTCAGCAGACTCACTTTCTCTCACCGTCTGACTCTGTCTAACTAAGTTACTCCTGTTCCCACCCCTCCCTACTCCTCACTACAACTAAGCCCTCCCTCCAAGCAGTGTACATGCACACATGCACACCTAGCCAGGTACACACACGCACACCCACCAGTCACACACACACATGCACACCTAGCCAGTTACACACACACACACACACACACATAGCCAGGCACACACAGGCACACCCAGCCAGGCATGCACACATGCACACACACCCGCACACCCAGTAAGGCACAGACATACACACCCGGCCACGCATGCACACACATGCACACCCGGCCACGCACGCACACACATGCACACCCAGCCAGGCATGCACACACATGCACACCCAGCCAGGCACACACACACACATGCACACTCAGCCAGGCACACACACAAATGCACACTCAGCCACTCACACACACACATGCACACCCAGCCAGGGACATATGGGCTAGATATGCATGGAGGACTTACAGGCGGGGACTCAGACTTGTGCCCTCCTATTTACCCTGCTTCTCCACTCTTGTGGCCCCCCCATTTACCCTGCTTCTCCTGTCTTGTGGCCCCCCATTTTGCTTGTTTCTCCCCTCATGTGCCCCCCATTCTACCTGTTTCTCCCCTCTTGTGGCCCCCATTCACCCTGCTTTTCCCTGACGATTGTCATGTGATTTGTTGCAGCCAGAGATATCTAGCAGTGGTTCTAATAGAGAATACAGGAACACTTGGCAGAATGAGTACTCCTGTATATAAGAGAATCAAGGAAGATCGCTGCTGGCCAAGCAATTAGACAGCTATCTGTAATATTTTAGGGACTTTAGTAAATTAATTGTTTGGCTGACATTCAGCTATATTTTTAGTCCAGCTCCCTTACCCTATAATAATTTAGGGTCAAGTCTGTTAAGTTAAAGATTACAACATCCACATGAATACATCACCAGAACCTCTGGCAATACAACAACACATCACTATATCCTCCATCAGTACATCATCAGAACCACTATCAATACAATAACACATCACTAGAACCACTGTCAGTATATCACCAGAACCACTGTCAATACAGTAACACCTCACCAGAACCCGTGTCAGTATATCACCAGAACTACTGTCAATACAGTAATACATCACCAGAACCACCGTCAGTACATCACGAGAACAGTATATCCCCTATATTAAAGGGAACCGGTCACCCTCTTTGGGTGTTCTAAACTGTGCCCACCAGCTGTATCAAGAAGTAGTTGGGGTTCCTGTAACCCCTCTATATGCCCAGACGTCCCCCTGCATAGCTCAGAAATAAAATTTTATTCTCTCCCACGCTGTATGGTAAGGAGTCCTGAAAAGGTATGGGTGGGCTAGCTCTATGTGGTCCTCGCCGCCCCCTGCTTGGAATGCCCGCCCCACTCTTTTGAAACTGCTGTGCAGCCTCCATTCTCGTCTCCCCCCATTTTCCACAGTGCAGCCCCCATGTCTTCCTCTGCAGCTCCCCCATGTCTTCCTCTGCAGCTCCCCCATGTCTTCCTCTGTAGCCCCCCATGTCTTCCTCTGCAGCCCCCACATGTCTTCCTCTGTAGCCCCCCATTTCTTCCTCTGCAGCCCCCCATGTCTTCCTCTGCAGCTCCCCCATGTCTTCCTCTGCAGCTCCCCCATGTCTTCCTCTGTAGCCCCCCATGTCTTCCTCTGCAGCCCCCCGTCTTCCTCTGTAGCCCCCCATGTCTTCCTCTGTAGCCCCCCCATGTCTTCCTCTGCAGCCCCCCATGTCTTCCTCTGCAGTTCCCCGACGTCTTCCTCTGCAGCTCCCTCATGTGTTCCTCTGTAGCGCCCCATGTCTTCCTCTGAAGCCCCCCCATGTCTTCCTCTGAAGCCCCCCATGTCTTCCTCTGAAGCCCCCCATGTCTTCCTCTGAAGCCCCCCCCATGTCTTCCTCTGAAGCCCCCCCCATGTCTTCCTCTGTAGCCCCCCATGTCTTCCTCTGTAGCCCCCCCATGTCTTCCTCTGCAGCCCCCCCCATGTCATCCTCTGCAGCTCCCCCATGTCTTCCTCTGCAGCTCCCCATGTCTTCCTCTGCAGCTCCCCCATGTCTTCCACTGCAGCTCCCCATGTCTTCCTCTGCAGCTCCCCCATGTCTTCCTCTGCAGCTCCTACATGTCTTCCTCTCAGCCCCCCCATGTCTTCCTATGCAGCTCCCCATGTCTTCCTCTGTAGCCCCCCATGTCTTCCTCTGCAGCCCCCAATGTCTTCCTCTGCAGCCCCCATGTCTTCCTCTGAGCCCCCATGTCTTCCTCTGTAGCCCCCCATGTCTTCCTCTGCAGCCCCTGCCTGAGCCCCATGTCTTCCTCTGTAGCCCCCCATGTCTTCCTCTGTAGCCCCCCATGTCTTCCTCTGCCCCCCATGTCTTCCTCTGCATCCCCATGTCTTCCTCTGCAGCCCCCCATGTCTTCCTCTGCAGCTCCCCCATGTCTTCCTCTGCAGCCCCCCATGTCTTCCTCTGCAGCCCCCCATGTCTTCCTTGCAGCCCCCCATGTCTTCCTCTGTAGCCCCCCATGTCTTCCTCTGCAGCCCCCCCATGTCTTCCTCTGTAGCCCCCCATGTCTTCCTCTGCAGCCCCCCATGTCTTCCTCTGCAGCCCCCCATGTCTTCCTCTGTAGCCCCCCATGTCTTCCTCTGCAGCCCCCCAATGTCTTCCTCTGTAGCCCCCCATGTCTTCCTCTGCAGCCCCCCATGTCTTCCTCTGCAGCCCCCCATGTCTCCTCTGTAGTCCCCCATGTCTTCCTCTGCAGCCCCCCATGTCTTCCTCTGCAGCCCCCCATGTCTTCCTCTGCAGCCCCCCATGTCTTCCTCTGCAGCCCCCCATGTCTTCCTCTGCAGCCCCCATGTCTTCCTCTGTAGCCCCCCATGTCTTCCTCTGCAGCTCCCCCATGTCTTCCTCTGCAGCCCCCCATGTCTTCCTCTGCAGCCCCCCATGTCTTCCTCTGCAGCCCCCACATGTCTTCCTCTGTAGCCCCCCATGTCTTCCTCTGCAGCCCCCCATGTCTTCTCCAGCCCCACATGTTCCTCTGTAGCCCCATGTCTTCCTCTGCAGCCCATTTCATGCTCTGCAGCTTCTCATATTCGGCTGACACAGCGACTCACCTGCATCAGCTTCTCGGCGGCAGAGTGAGAAACCTCGTGACGCCGGCATGATCCCCTGCACTGAACCCGGAAGTGCGGCGGCGCTGTGAGACTTGGAAAAGTGCCGGAACCGCCGCTGCACTGACCCCAGCCCCTCCCAGCCCCCGCTGTGTCAGGTGAGTGCGGCCGCACCGCGTCGGCAGGCAGCCGCTCTCCCGACTCCCGAGCTACCGCCAGGCATGAATGATTATTTCACTTTTAGGGCATATGGGTGCGGGGGCGGGCCCCGGCGGCGGTGATTCCTCATGGGAGAGGGGGGGCCCGCCGCCCATGCAGCAAAACAAGGGGGGGGCCCGCTCCAAACGGCCACGCCCCCGCCAGCACACCCGGGCCCCCCTGCGCCTGTTTAAATGGACACGCCCCCTCTAAAAACTGCCGGGCCCCTTATTCCAGTAAGGCCGGTAAGGCCTTAACAGCGGCCCTGTCCCTAACCTTGTGTTGTATTATTTGAGAGGTGTGGAGAGTGTCCTCGCCGGCCTGCACATTAACTAGGGTAAGTGTGGTGCCCCTGCAACAGGGGAGAACTGCAGCTGGGATTGGTAAGTCGGTCATCTCGCACCAACATCCCACATACACACTCCGATCCTGAACCTAAGTCACTTCATGTCAGGCAAGAGATGGTGGGAGGAGCTAAGTGGGGGTGGAACATAGTACAGCACCCAGGAAGGGGTGGAGGAACTGAAGTAGAATGCAGGAACACTAAGTTGGAGGAAGGGAGAGAGAGAGGTTCCCGAGAGGAAGGGTCCTTGGAGAAAAGGCTCCCTGGAGGGTGGTGAAATGGGAAGCTTCCCCAAGCAGAAACACCCATCAGCTAACCAGTGACAGAGACCACATTGAGAATAGAGGGGCCCGGCGGCCTGCACTACTGATTACTGGCCAGGAACTCAGGCTGAACCCGAGGAAGGACAGAAGGAGCCAGGTGAGCCCGACTGAACCAGGACACTGGTGGCTGGGCCAAAGAACCAGAGTGCCGGCTCTGTAGATGTGGCCGGGTAGCTTTAAGTCCCAACCATGAAACCCTGGCGGGGTACGGGAACTCTATGTCCCGGAACCTAACAACCAGTGTGGTGAAGGAGAAAGCCATCGTACTAGGGCTAGTGACCCAAAGAGTGGGACAAATCACTAAAGAGCCTGTGACTTCCGGACCGTAGCCACACGAGGAGAGGAGAACGAAAGAACCCAAAAGGTACACTGAGGTGGGAGGGACGCAGATGAACCATCCTGGCTGCAGTGAGAACCTAAGCCCGTAAAGAACTGTACAGAGCTGCTGTGTGAGTCCAAGACTGCTGTTACTACTGTGAAAGAACTGTGAAGCTGTGTAAACTGTTAAGTGAGAAGAGTAAAAGCCCGGTAAAGCCCAGTATGGCGTGGACTCAGTTGTTTATCCACAGGAAAGAAGAGAAGCCGCAACCGCGCAGAGACTGTGAATGTTGCCTAAAGGTTCGGGAAACTTTACATATTTATACTACACTACACCTTCGGATGCCCTTGGGATCAGCCCTGCCCGTAGAGGGCTCACCATCTAGCTGCATCTACCATCACCCCAGTGGCCCCGATTGCAGCAGTGGCTCATCTCACCACACACTACTGGTGGTGTCACGATTTATTCTTTCAACAAAACTTTAATTTACAAAATTCCCCTTTTTATTTGACCGCCCGGGATCACGGAGCCGGGTCACGTCACCGTGACCATCCTAATCAGCCCAGACAACGTCGAGAGGGCCCGGTTCTGAGTACCCCATGCTCCCAACGTGCAACTCATAAGTCCAGGGCAAGTGAGGACCTAAACATGTGATGTTGATCTGGGGAAAGACCCATATAGGGACATTAGGAGCGTAGGGTTCAACCTCAGGTGAGTGACTGGAGGTGACCTGTCTCCCTATCACCAGGGCCTTCCTTCCATACCATTCCTGTTTCTCATCCTTGTGTTGTATCCCACGCTGGGGGTCCGTACACTCCAGCATGACAGGTTCTTTCAGACCCCTGACATTGCATCTATAGAGATGAAGGTTGGTTAAAGATATATTTTTTTTCCTTAAATGGATGTGTTTTTGGATAAAAATCTTGTAGTTGGGCTTCATTAAATATTTAGCACTGCGTGTTTTCTATGGCCTCTGTGTTGCACTGTCTATTGTGGGCTGCAGAGTGAGCTAACTGAGGATCAGTCAGTGAATTTATTCTGATGATCAAAAGGGAGAGTCTTTTATCTGTCTTTTTTCTTATCTCCTCAGTTGACTTTGGGACCATAGGGCACATCAAAGTTAAATGTGCAGGTGAACTAACAGCCTTTAAAAGCCAAGTGGTGCAAAATGTTTAGAGAAACTAAATTGCAAAAATTGTTTTTAGCCCAAAATGCATGCATATAAGTAAAAAATACAAATTGTCAGCATAGGTGGAAAACCCCACTTCATCTACAGGCATCCAAATAAATATATCGATTAATACCTTGTTGCCTCTATTTGATGTTTTCCAGAAATATAAAATGGTTGATCGGTATTGTGTTCCTCAAAGACTCCCCAACGAAGATGAGCCCACTCATGAACGAACACCTTTCCTGAAAATGTAAACATGGAGGTTCTTTATCACTTTTTAACACATATAAATATATATCTATCTATTATAAAAAAAATCAAGACAGAATAAATTTCCTCTCCAAAGAAAATCACTATAATTAGAAAGTGGTGCATATTTTATATTTTGTTACAATAACTGTTGCATTTTAGTTCATTCTTCTTAATTGCATGGTGTAAAAAGGAATGTCCATGTAAAATTAAAGGGACTTTGTCAGGTCATTATTCAGTATGATACAAATAGTACCCTTGAATAGTGCTCGGGCAGACCTTTAAGAATATGTAAAATCATTATTGTACTCTTGTAGTTCTCTTGCTATAAGCACTTGCACACCCAGCAGGCAGCTGTAAAAGTAAATGACCTGATTCCTGAAAGTCACAGCATGTAAATGTTATTTAAATATCCATGCCTATCCAAGCTGGTATTCTGTCCCCCCCCTTCTGTGCTGGTTACACTGATTCTCAGGCTTCTGCAGGCTGCTGGGGAGGGGGATGAGAGGGGGGAGATTTTTTGTGCTACAACTCTTGCAGTAACACAGAAAGCATTTGGAGTGGCACCAGACCGCAATTTACCAATCACATGCAAAATCACATTATTTTAGAAACAAGAAAGAAATGTGCATGAAGGATTGGGATCTACAATGTAGACATCATAACTACATTGTAGATCCCAATCCTTGCACGCTTCTTTCTTGTTCCTAAAAAAAACTCTTGCAGTAACATCACTAGCCTGTGCTGCCTGTCAGAAATTTCTGTTTGTATGAAAAAATGTTTTCCTGCATACATGTAGTGTGTGTATTTGCTGAGAAAATGATCACATGTTCATATAAACACAAAGAAATATGTCAGATAACACACACTACACAACTGCTTAACCCAGCAGGAGGTACGGCACCGTTTAAAAATCACTAAAGTTGACAAATCCCCGGGCCCGGATGGGTACACCCCAGAGTACTGCAGGAATTAAGTACCAACATAGATAGACCATTATTTTTAATTTTTAAAGATTCCATAATAACACGGTCTGTACCACAGGACTGGCATATAGCAAATGTAGTGCCAATATTCAAAAAGGGGACAAAAACTGAACTTGGAAATTATAGGCCAGTAAGCTTAAGCTCTACTGTGGGTAAAATCCTACAGGGTTTTCTAAGAGATGCTATACTGGAGTATCTGAAGAAAAATAACCTCATGACCCAATATCAACATAGGTTTACTAGGGACCGTTCCTATCAAACTAATCTGATCAGCTTTTATAAAGAGGCAAGTTCTGGACTGGACCAAAAAAATGCAGTGGATGTGGTGTATATGGACTTTTCAAAAGCTTTTGATACGGTGCCACACAAAAGGTTGATACATAAAATGAGAGCAATGGGGATAGGGGAAAATATGTGTGAGTGGGTTAAGAACTGGCTTAGTGATAGGAAACAAAGGGTGGTTATTAATGGAACACACTCAGAATGGGTCACAGTTAACAGTGGGGTACCACAGGGGTCAGTGTTGGGCCCGCTTTTTTTTTACATATTTATTAATTAACTTGTAGGGGGCATATAGAGTAGAATCTCAATATTTGCAGATGACACTAAACTCTGCAGGGTAATCAATACAGAGGAGGACAATTTTATATTACAGGAGGATTTATGTAAACTAGAAGCTTGGGCTGATAAATGGCAAATGAGCTTTAATGGGGATAAATGTAAAGTCATGCACTTGGGCAGAGGAAATAAATGTATAATTATGTGCTTAATTGTAAAACACTGGGCAAAACTACCACTGAAAAAACCTGGGTGTATGGGTAGATGACAAACTCACATTTAGTGGCCAGTGTCAGGCAGCTGCTGCAAAGGCAAATAAAATAATGGGATGCATTAAAAGAGGCATAGATGCTCATGAGGAGAACATAATTTTACCTCTATACAAGTCACTAGTGCGACCACACTTAGAATACTCTGTACAATTCTGGTCTCCGGTGTATAAGAAGGACATAGCTGAACTAGAGCGGGTCCAGAGAAGAGCGACAAAAGTCATTAGAGGACTGAGGGGTCTGCAATACCAAGACAGGTTATTAAACTTGGGGTTATTTAGTTTTGAAAAACTAAGGCTTAGGGGTGATCTTATAATAATGTATAAATATATGAGGGGACAGTACAGAGACCTTTCTAATGATCTCTTTACTCTTAGGCCTGAGACTGGGACAAGGGGGCATCCTCTACGTCTGGAGGAAAGAAGGTTTAATCATAATCACAGACGCGGATTCTTTACTGTAAGAGCAGTGAGACTATGGAACTCTCTGCCACATGATGTTGTAATGAATGAGTCACTACTAAAGTTTAAGAAGGGCCTGGATGCCTTTCTTGAAAACTATAATATTACCAGTTATACATACTAGATTCTTTGATAGGGCGTTGATCCAGGGATCTAGTCTGATTGCCGTATCTGGAGTCAGGAAGGAATTTTTTCCCCAATGTGGAGCTTAGTGTTGCCACATAGGTTTTGTTTGCCTTCTTCTGGATCAACATGTTAGGCTATGGGTTGAACTAGGTGGACTTAAAGTCTTCCTACAACCTTAAAAACTATGTTACTATGTTACTATGCCTCAGATACACACAATAAAGATCTCAGAGCTGCATCTACTAAGAGCGCACACCTCCCTCCTCCTTTCTCCTTTGTCTGCAATGAGTCACACAACATGAAGACCAAAGGAGGTCAGGGCAGTCCAGTGATGCATGAATATTCATTAATTGGGCAGTGGGCAACAGAGAACCAAGTGATCACTCACTGTGAATGACAGATGGAATTAATCTTTTATTTTGAAGTTTACACAGGATAGGAGGGAAGTATAAATAATAGAAATACTAGTGCATGTCAATAAATTAGAATATCATCAAAAAGTTAATTTATTTCAGTAATTCAATACATAAAGTGAAACACATATTATATAGAGTCATTACACATAGAGTGATCTATTTCAAGTGTTTTTGTCTGTTCATGTTGATGATTATGGTTTACAGCCAATGAAAACCCAAAGGTCATTATCTCAGAAAATTAAAGTAGGTAGGATGAAGGGTTAAAAACTGAGCTGCCATATTCCACGAGACATCACAGGGTGAATATAATATTGATTTATTAGTCAATGTGTTTTAGGGCTCCCAGAAATGCCTTGAAACATGGCTGGAGAAACACATATATATACAATCGCAGGGTGGGATAATGTAATACATAACACAGGTGATGTGAAGCATATAGTGGTCAGTTGGGAGGGGGAAGGAGTAGCTGGGGAAGTAAAATCATAGATAGAGACTTCCGGTTCCGGCGCTGCGGAGATGACACCCTGAGGGATTAGCTCCCGCGACCGCGCCGACCATCCGCCTTAATCTCACCGAGAGCACAGGCATCCACCCTCCAAACAAGCTGGCGGCGACCCCTCGAGGTGTGGGGACCCTGGACAGATACGTCCTCCGGAGCTCGGGTAGAGACGCGGCCTTATCCCTGAACGCCGCAGCACGAGGCGGGAAGCCGGGCAACATGGCGGCGGAGACAAGGGGCCGCGATCTAATGAAACGCATGACTGGCCGTAGCCGCAGCTGCTCGGGAACGCACAGAGAGAGCACAGCGACGGCTATAGATGGAGGACAGCGGGCTGATGAATCGTCCCCAGGAGACAAAAGTGAGTCCACTGTGTGTGGGGATGAACGGGTGGAAGAGAGGGAGATAGAGGCCCGGGGAGACCACATGGAGGAGAACCCCCACACAACACCTGCAGCTTCATTGCATCAGAGGCCCGCAGGAATGATAGATGTGCGGGAATTAGCAAGAGAAGTGGCCCCTTTCCTCTCGGCCGACCTGAAAGCACTCATCAGGGAGGCTGTCACGGATGCTGTGGCAGGCATCCATCAGACTACTATACAACACGGGGAGAGACTGCTAGAAACGGAACGCAGACTGTCAGAAGCTGAGGATAGGATATTACATCTAGAGAGCCACATAGCTTCCCTCCAGAAACATTCAGCTTACTCTGAGGAGAAGCTGGATGATTTGGAAAATCGTTCAAGGAGGAACAATTTGAGAATGGTTGGGCTACCAGAGTCTATTGCGGTTGAATTACTAGACACCATTTGGGAGGAAGAATTACCTTAAGCTTTGGGACATCATACACAATGCAAAGTTGAAAGATCACACAGGGTGGGCCCCCCAAAGGATCCCAAAGACGGACCAAGGCAAGTTATAGCTCGCTTTCTAAATTTTAAAGACAAAGAAAAACTACTTAAAGAATATAAAACCAAAAAACTCCCATTGATGATAAAAGGTCACAAAGTCAGACTGTACGAGGACTACTCGGCTGAATTAGCCCGCAAGAGGAAGTCATTTAGCCCGGCATGTTCGCTGTTATATAAAAAAAATATCAGATTTCAATTAGCATATCCTGCCATTTTGAGATTCCGAGACTGGAATGGAGACACGAAATCCTTCTCGAATGGTACAGTAGCCCTACAATATTTACAACAACGCCCCACTGAAGCAGCGAAGGACCAACACATAAAAGGGGATACAACGCCATCTATACTCGTGTCTCAGCAGACATATGCCACCAAAGCAGCTGCCACACCAGTTTCCAGAAGAGATCGACACACGACAGAAAGTAATAGCTCATGGTCAAGTGTCTCATACAAAAAAAAAACGAAACAACAACGACAACAATAGCTTCAACGAGAGACCCAAACAAACGGACTACCAGACGACGCCAGATAAAGGGGCAAAAGGAAAGCCTACTCATTCGGGAGGAAGATGATGTAACTCGAGTATCATACATCTGGTTGAATGCTACACCTATCTACCTCTGGCTTTAATCCAGTACCAAAGAATGAAAAGAAAGAATTACTCGTTTTAAAAGAACTAACCCCCTCCTCCCCCCCCCCCCCTTTTTTTTTTTTTTTTTTTTTTTTTTTTTCTTCTCTTCCACCAAAATAGGTTGATACAGGCGGTCGTTTTGGATTTCTTGGGACGCTTTGGAGATATCACGTGACTGTCCACAACTGTGAGTGAGACAAAATGAAAACCTATTCGGAGTCCAACTGTTGCTTTATGAGTGATGGGGAACTGGTTCGCCAGATCTGGACATCCGGGACTACAATCCCTGCAATAATTGTACCACAAGAACAATGTCTGACAATAAGAATATTTTAATATAAGGGGAGACGGTTTTACATACTGCCAATACCATTTGACTACTGCGCTATCAGGCTACCCTTTTGACACCCTTCCCCCCCACTACTCCCTACCCCTCCACTCCCCCCCCACCCCTCCCCCCCCCTCCTACTCCCCGCCACCCGCACCACCCCCCACCCCCCTCCCTCCTTTTTCTTTCACCTCGAGAATACATATGGGTATATGTCGTTCTGCTCTTATTGAACTACAAGGTATAGTAAAGGCGCGGTCCGTAAAGGGCACACGCAGAATAAGGGAAGTCACGAGTCTAGGTAAAATTTTGCCGAGGAGAGGGCATGGCGAGAAATGCTCTCCCTCGAGTTGGTTAATTTTTGAAACAGTTTTTGTAATTATTAACAATTTTGTTTACAACTTGAAGTGGAACACTAATTTGATCCCTAATGTGCAGGATAATAATTGTCTGTATATACCTCGAAAATGTAAAACTACATTGACCTCCTCCCAAATAGTCATCCTGAAACTAACCATGGTAGAAGGGGTTAATGGCAACCCCACACACCAATATGGGAATTGGAAATGATACATCTGGTGTCTTGGAATGTAAAAGGATTGAGATCCCCTAATAAGAGATTCATGGTATTGCGACATCTAAAAAAACTACAGACGGACATAGCCTTATTACAGGAAACCCATTTGCTTACACATGAGTTGCATTATATCCAGAAGCTCTGGGTGGGGTCGGCTTGGATATCTGGGGCTCATAATAGAAAGGCAGGAGTTCTAATATTAGTCAATAAACACCTGGCATGTTTGCCACTATCTGTCTCCCAGGATCAAGAGGGAAGGCTCCTACACGTAACATTGAGGATACGTGAACAAACGTTCAGTATATATAATGTCTACGCGCCGAATGGTTCACGTACCCAATTTTTTGGAGAGCTTCACTCGAAGATTCTGGGAGACAAAGAATCTAATATCATCTTGGGAGGCGACTTTAATGAAGTAATGAAAGACGACGTAGACAGACAAAGAACGATCACTGGGGAAACGGAGAAGCCGGTGGGTAAAAGAGACCAAGAAACATTGGCACATATGACAAAATCACTGGGCTTAATTGATGTGTGGCGGGTCCTCCACCCACAGGACGCCGAATTCTCACACTTCTCTCATCCCCACTCCTCGTGGTCCCGCATTGACATGTTTCTAGCAAACGCCCAATTAATGCGAATCACAGAGGAAGCAGTGATAGAGAATATGGTTATATCGGACCATAGCCCGATACGTATCAAATTATTAGATTCACAACCTAAAGGTACAGACATACTTTGGAGATTCCCCTCACACATGATTTCTAACGGTGATTTTAAAACTAAAATCAAAGAATGGTGGTCTGGGTTCTCCATTGACAATGACATTCATAAAGAAGACCATAAATTATTCTGGGGGGCAGGAAAGGCGGTAATAAGGGGCCAAATTATAGCGTATATGTCGGCACAGAAGAAAAAAATCGGGGATCAGTTCACTAAGGCTAGTGAAAAGGTAGCGGATACCTACAAGAGGTTTCGTCAGTCTCATGACCCTTTAGATAAGCAACACTGGATGGAAGCTAAACAGGAATACGAACAATGGGCACAACAGAGGGAAACTCTAATACGGGGACAGTTAGATGTTGATCTAAATAAATATGGAGATAAAGCGGGTCGCTTAATGGCTAGATTGGCCAAAGGTAGGAATCATTTAGACCCAATTATGGCCCTCAAGCTGAAAGGAGGTGCCCTTACCACCAATCCGAAAGAAATAAATTCAATCTTTGAGAAATATTACCGTCATCTATATAGTACAGAGGCTGAACAAATTCAGGGAGCAGACAATTGGCTGGCGGGAATACCACTTGACTCTGTTTCTGAGACAGACCTGACGATACTGAATGGGCCGGTAACGGAAGCGGAGGTTGACACGACCATACGCCATTTGGGAAATGGCAAAGCACCAGGCCCAGACGGCTTCTCTGGGGAATTCTACAAAATCCTCCGCGAGGAATTGACTCCGCTACTGACCAAATTATTTAACGCTATGACGGACGGAGACCTCATCCCAGATGATTCTAATGTAGCCTACATTAAATTATTACCAAAGGGTGACAGAGAAAGAGATGATCCAACAAATTACAGACCCATTTCACTAATAAACCTTGATATCAAAATCTTATCGAAAATAATGGCGGATAGACTGGCCCGGATTCTCCCTGATCTTATTCAAAAACAACAGACGGGGTTTGTTAAGGGCAGGTCAGCGGTGACTAACGTCCGAAAAGCTCTTATAGTTATGGACGCGGTTAGAAATGGAACAGATAAAAGGGGAGGGAGTCCAGCCATGGTCACTCTCGATGCGGAAAAGGCCTTTGATAATGTGAGGTGGCCGTGGCTGGGCTTAGTCTTGGACTGAATGAAAATACAAGGGAGATTCCGCCGGTTCCTACAAACTCTATATACCAACCCGACAGCGAGGGTGCATACGCCAGGATTTCTATCTCCTAAATTTCCCTTACAAAAAGGAACCAGGCAGGGATGCCCACTATCCCCACTCCTGTTCAATCTGGCTTTGTAACCGCTGGCAAGGTTCCTTAATAATCATAGCTCATTTACAGGCATCAAGGTAGGACAGGTAGAAGTGAAATCTGCTCTGTTTGCAGATGACATAATTCTCTTCATGGATAATCCTGATAGTGCATTGCCGGCTTTAATTATAGAATTAGAGAAATTTGGAGAATTTTCAGGATTCAAACTTAACAGGAAGAAATGTGAGATCTTAAGGATAAAAGGGGGGAACGACATGAGTGAATCTCTTAGAGTCCTGGGAATTCCCATGGCTCGCTCACATATTAAATACCTGGGTCTATTCACTGGTCAACAGCATTTTTGGTGCCAAAGATATTTCATTGAATTTAGGGTAACTTTGGGGTGCTGATTCTGAATATGTCATCAGTTTTGCCAGATTGGCTCAAGTTTTTGAGATTTTTCGTAAAATGTGTAACAAAAAAGACGTTTTTTTGCTACTTTTTTAACGAAGTCTGTTATGTTTCTTCTATGTTTTGTCAGTGTATATTCACCATAAATGTAACAGAATGAGTCTGGATCGTTAAGACAACTTCTTCTTGATGAGTTCATGCTTTTCACTTTACAACAGACAACAACATAAAGTTAGTGCCAAAAACCAAGCTATGAACAAACTTTTAGAACACTAATTAACACAAAACTATATTGAGAACTGCTCAGTTCAAGTACTAATCCAAAGAAATTAATGAGATGATGCGTCGCATTTACGAACAAGTGCTATAAATAAGATACCAAAAATCTCAAAAACTTGAGCCAATCTGGCAAAACTGATAGCATATTCAGAATCAGCACCCCAAAAATACCCCAAATTCATTAAAATATTTTGGGCACCAGAAAAAAAAATTTTTTTTGTTGACCTGTGTTATTGGGCAGAACTCCGGGTCAAGTCTATTCGCTTAATTATATGCCACTTTTCAATAAGATAGAACAAGAACTGAAAAGATGGGCTGGTTTACCATTATCTTTATTGGGACGCTGCCACTTGTTAAGAATGGTGAGTTTTGCTCGGCTTCTTTATCCCATGCAAACCTTGCCCTTACTCCTAAAACATTCTGACATCAGAAGAATAAACAAGGCTTTCTCAACCTTTATCTGGAGGGGGAAAAAGCCGAGACTACGCTTGGGGGCACTGATGCTACCTAAAGATAGAGGAGGAACGAATTTCTCAGACGTACGAGGTTACAATCTGGCCTGTATAATGAGACACGCAATAGAATGGATAAATCATACGGAAAGATACTCAGACACACAACTGGAGACGGCTTTCTGCGACCCATGGGACAGGTGCTCACTGTTACATACTCCCCTGTCAAACATTCCGAAACATATTAAACACTCAGTCACTTTTAGGGACACAATCATGTCCTGGAAAGCAGTGAGAAAAAAGAATGGGTTGTCATGGAGAATGTCCAGACACCTCAATCCGTGGGCATATCCTAACTTTGAAATGGGAAGATACAATAAACTATTTGAACAATGGAAAATGAAGGGGGTAAGAAAGATGGGAGACCTGATTCACCCGACAGATAGACGATGGTTGACGTATCGAGAGATCATGGAAAAGTTTAATCTTGAGGGCCCACAGGTACTTCAGTATCTACAACTGAAATACCAGACAATGCAATTGCTTACTGATGTCTCTAAAGAAACAACGATCAATCCATGTGACAGATTAGTTAACTTAGACATTTTCCAGCTGAACATATCTGTGATCTACAGAGGGCTAAGGGAGACTTTAGTCCCGGAAGGATCGGACCGTGTTTTCACTAAATGGATCAAATTTTTACCCTCTGAAGATGTGACAGATGGGGCCCTGGCAGGGTTAGAAAGAGTGAGGAGACACATAGTGAACGAACAATGGAGGGATACCCATTTTCGAATTATTCACGGGCTTATCTACGGTTTTAACTTTCCCAAATCCACTAACAATCCAGACAGATCGACCTGTTGTCCTAAGTGTCACCAAGATAGAACTGACATGATTCATGGAATTTGGAGCTGTGCTAAGATACAGGAATTCTGGCTAATGATCAAGAACATGATCATCGAAATATGTGGTATTACGGTGGAGTTGACACCTATGAATTATATATTCCAAAACCTTGAACCATTTTGTGGTCAGAGTTCGGGGTATCATTTGACACATGTTCTAATCTTGCTAGCTAAAAAACTGCTACTCTCTTATTGGCTACGAGCTGACTTGCCCGGACAATCGGATATTTTAGGGGGTCTGTCCTCAGCAATGACCATTGATAGAAGGGAAACCTTAAGGGATAAGGAAGGCATGATGGGAACCTTTATGAAAAAATGGAGATGCTATATAGAGTCACGGGAAACAGACCATGAGATTCAACAAATTATGAATCCATTCAGGGGGACCTCCTGGTACCTCTTAGAAGACATTAACCACTCCTTGGGAAAGCTGGGAAATTAGAGACTGGGTAACCAGAGATGAGATAAGAGGTAATTACGAGATAAAGCACTGAAAGTTTAATATTAACCTGCCTTAAAACACGCTAGTGGATCAAGATTGACATTGCACATTACTGTACACTTCAATGTTTTATTGTTTAGAAATTTTTATAAATTTATGTTAATGGGTGGGTGATATCCATTTTGGAAAATATGACTGTTAGGGGGAAACCATATAATGTACTACAGTTACAGGATAACAATTCTATCCAACGTTTTTGAGCGATGTATGTTTTGTGATGTACCTTCTTTTTTTTCTCTCAATAAATATAATTACAAAAAAAAAAAAAATCATAGATAAGAGGAACAGACAGTTTTATAGTCCTTTGATTAGTGGTTGGTCTTCTTTACTATTTTTAAGCAGCTCATCCAAAGTAAAGAACTTAGGAAACATTCTGGAGAACAAAGAAGTCACTTTCTTACCATAAGGTCCATAATATGATGTCAAATTTTCCTGCAGTAAAAAGCTTGGTGTCAAGTGAATATATTGTCCCTTCTCCCCACATCCACCATATTGCCTTGTGTAAGGGGCATCTCCAACTTTTAAGAACATATTAGCAATGACAATATCTGCCTAGATTTATAACACAAACAAATAAAAAAGAAATGACTAAAGATGATGTAAAAATATAAAAAATATTGAAACTTTTTCACAAAAAAAATCAATTCTTTGGTGCATTAACAAACAGATGTGATACACTTCTCTGTGTACAATGTGACAGCCTTACCTTCTCATACCGTTCTCTTGTCCGGTTCTTATAGCTCCGTGCCCAAGTTTTAGGAATTAAGATCTTTGCACTGTTTATATAAAGCCTTTGTCTTGTAGCACTAAACAGTTCACGTGTAGCCTCTTTCACCATTTTCTTAGAAAAGCATAAGGAATTTATACAAAAATGAGTATTAATAAATAAAACAAGCTGAAATATAGTGACATAGTGCAAAGTACAACACAGAAGGGGGCTTCATCAGAGAAAATACCTGCAGGAAGTGCAGACTGTATTGCAAATGACTACGGTAAAGTTATTTTCAACGACGAAGACCCTTCAGATGGCTTGTGACATCTGGAACAATCATAGTCCAAAGAGGAAAATCGAGAGCCCTACCATGAGCAATACAGTGATGAACGATGCTTATTCCAGCATGATTGAGACCATATCACAAGGCAAAGGTGATGACTAAGTGACTCAGTGAGCAAAACATTGAAATTTTGGGTCTGTGGTCATGTAAAACAGGAATGGACAATGAGAGCAAAGGCCCCTGTGCAAGAATTGTATATGCCCCTGACGTACCCCAGGGTCTTGGGGTACTCGGAACTGGGCTATACTGTCTCTGGGGAGTCACAGGCCCTGTGGTTCAGCTGTTAAGGGGTTTTTTTTGGCTAGGTACAGAAAGGGGGATGGTGAATAGGGAGATTGTTTGTGACGCCACCCATGGTATGTGGCTATAGATGGCCACTGCTGCTGCAGAACCTCCGGGGACAGTGGATGGCAGCTGGGATGGAATGGCTCTCCACGGGCAAAGCAGTTCCCCGGGGCAGTGAAGGTAGTTTAGATGTAGAGTGCAGGACGACGGGCTCGAAGCAAGCAGACTCACTGTTTGTTGGGTCCTTCTCACCCAGCTGGGTCTTTGGCTCCCTTTCTGCACTTTGTGTATTGGCTCCTGCTGCTGCATCAGCTAAGCTGCTGGCCCTGTCTCTCCCTGCGAGGTGCCAGTATGACAGGCAACTCAAGTTCTTTGTAACCCTCGTCTCGGGTGTCAGTTCCCGAACTCTCTCCATTGCTGTGTCTCCGGGCATGGTGTAGCTAAGGAACCTGGAATTCCCCACCTTCCGGTATTGACTGCCGGGATGTTAGACCTTGCACAGTCTCGGACCCGGTGTCTGTTCTCTGCACTTTCCTCTGGGGTGAGCATGGTGTCGCTCAGCCCAGGTGTTCCCGTGACTCTCCTCAGACCCTAGCCTTAGACCTGGCACCGAGTCAGCAATCCTGGGACGAGCTCCACAGCCTCAGTTTGTCAGCATGTCTTCCTCAGTCCTCCTAGGAACTGAACTACTTAGCTCCACCCCAGACCAGAATTTATAGGAGAGCTCACCCTGAACCCGGGTTTGGTCTCCCCCTTCTGGCCTGGAGGCAGAAGGTGTTGTGTGTGGTTTTCCTGCCTAATAAGAAGGCCCTTTTGTTGCTCTCAGCGTGACACCACCACCTGGAGGCAGTGATGACACAGTGGCATTAAGACCCTGGGGTGCCACACCCCCCCTTTCTTAATGGGGTTGTCCATTTTAATTTGAATGCTCATCGTCTTGCCCTTGGGCAAAAATAATAAAATCAGTCATTTTCACCTGGCCTAGTGATGTCTCACCACGCTATTTCTCCATCTGTGTTTACAGGCTGCTATGATAATGTCACACATGATCACTTTAGCTAATCACAGGGCTCAGCAATGTGTGCCATCTGTAATGCTCAAAGGGGCTAGCAACCTGGAGTGGACCCACTGGGCTGCAGCACTGATCTCAGACTGGAGGAGCGTGTATGAGCGGCTATCAAATATTCTCTAGAGCCTCTGATGGAGAGGTTATGTTTTTGCAGAAAGGTAGCTGCCAGGTGCAACTCCAGGGGATCTAGGAATCATGGCAGCTGACTTCAGCGGTCTGGTATGCAGGCATGAACAGTCTCTTATATAGGTAGGTGTAGATGCAGGACTGGTACTGAGGGTATAGCAGTAAGGCAGGTTCAGGATGGCACTGATGGCACGGAAGCAGGCTGGGACCAACAGGTACTTATGGATGTAGCAGGACTAGTAAACAGATGGGTTAGGTAAGGCACAGGAATCAGGAACAGCAAGGGTAATGGGGACCTGACAACTAGCAGTGTGTCTCTAGGCATTGACCCTATTCCCAAAAGGGAAGGTGCCTTAAATAGCCAGTGTTTCTGTGCTATAGGCTGAGAAGCATTTATGGGTTAGGGCACACTCCTCTGGCCCTTTAAGAAAAGTGGGCATGTCATATGCTCGACCCAACTGCGCTCCTAAGTGACCTGTACGGTGTGCGCAGGCCCTGGGAGCAGGAAGCAGGAAACGAAGCCTGGGCAGACACCGCGGGACCGCTAGATGGGTGAGTATGCCACAAGCACCGGTCTTCCTTCTGTGGAGATGCCAGCACCACAGTGGACCCTACACCGTCTACCTCGGCATGACTGCTGAGCTCAGTGATTAGCTCCAACAGTCATGTTTTAGTCATGACATCAGAACTGAAGCTTGAAAACAAAGACCAGAGCAGTAGCAAAGAGGAATTACTGGCCCTGAAGATGATGATTAACCCTGATTTTATTGTTTTTCCATAGTGCAAACCTAAGTGCATTATAAGAATTAAAAAAGAAATCCCTGTAAAGGGAAGCGGTCATGTGGAAAGCTGCAGATTTAGGGTTAATCTTCAGGTTAATAGAGTTTCTGATCCTTCCTAGTGCCCGCACTTAATTTCCTCCCTTCAGTGTGGCCCTAACTTAATTCCTCCTAACAGCGTTTGCCTGTCAGTCATAGGGTGGTGCCCATGCTGCTTCAGTCACCTCAGTGTATTATGTGAAGGTAAGATCCAATCTTGTAAGTGATCAGTTTAAAAAAAACTTGATACTCAAGTGAATGAAGATGGTAAATTACTACACCCATGTGAATGAAAATAAATTATATTTAATTAAGTGTAACAAGTTTTTTTTTAAACTCACTATCTTTCTGCTGTCCCTTCAGCTCTTCCCTCATAATTGGTTGCTGATGCTGCAGCCTCCATCGTCTCCTGAGTGGTGAATCCTGGCCATCTTCTCCCCATCGGTCTCACTCAGCTGGGGGAGGGACAAAGTTTATTCCGGAGCTGCAGGGGAGCTTTTTAATAGGATTGGCCCATCTGGATTCACCAGCTTCCTGGTGAGCCAGTCGGCTATACAGTATATCCGCCCGAGGTAAGAATAGATTTTCATCAGCCAGGATTTGTCCCACAAACTAATATCCAGATTCCAGAGTGAAGTGCAGAATTTTTAAAACATCAGGGCTCACAATGTAAGTATCGAGTCTTTGCATAAAGTTGTATTTGTCAATAAAAGTTTAAAAACTGATACTTGTACTTAAAAGGTTTGTCCGGGCTTTTGCTATAATTAATGTGTGTATCCTGCCTGCAAAATGTTAAACAAAAGCAAAGGATGGTGTTCCAATGATCCTATGCGCCTTTTGTCTCTTGCATCTCAAGATAAAAATGTTGAAAGTTTGTAGTTTACATCCTGTCAACATTTTGCAGGGTTACCTAGATATCACTATTTTCCGTCTGCAGGAGACATCCAGGGGGCGAATGTGTTTAGGAACTGGTCACCCACTCTCCTATAAGCCCTCCCCACACAGCAGCAAATCCTTCCAGGTGTCAGTATGCCCTCCCCCTCCCATCTCCAGCATGTATTTGTAATAGCCCACAGGTGACGAGATACGCAAGGACTGCACGGAACACAGAGTGTTAAACAAATGCACTTGTAATACAACTGAGGGAAAAGTGCGGGAAAGAAGGGGAAGGAGCGGGAAGGTGTGCAACAGTAAATACAATATATATAACCACTGTGACTAGTTTGCCGAGAATGCAAGGTCTCTGAATGTCTTTAAATAAAGAAATGCAAAGTCTTTATCAAGCGAGACGCAGAGTGTTCGTTTTCTTTCTATAACTTGTATATCAAACTGCAGAGTCTTTTCCTATCTGTCCCTAACTAAAACAGTGTGCACACTTTACTGCGAGTTTTACTGCGAGGTACCTCGTTGCCGTTGGGGCCCGTAATTCGCTGACAGGCGTCTCTAGAGTGCAGTCCTTGTCTGGGATCTCTGCCTTGCGTGTGCAGTCTGGCTCCTCACTCCACATCCAGTCTCTTTAGGTCTGTGTCTCTCTCTGCAACACACATGGAAGTTGTCTCTCTTCTCCTTCTGGAGACCACACCCATCCATCTCCTGGACTGTTCCATGTCACTCTCAGCAGTAGGGGGCTTTATCTCTGCTATCCTTTCCTTTTTTGGCAGCAGGTGGCAGTATAACACAAGGAAGAGTCCACAAAACAGTCCTTTAACCATATATATAAATGTTAACAGGTCTTACATTTCCCCCCCTCTTTAACATCGGCCGTCCCGGCCGATACTCTCCTGGGGCCCTCTGCACAGGAACACACGATGGCAACCTCTGCCGTGCTCTACAACCTGCGGCCTGGGAGCCAATATCTTACAACCGACTCCAGTGACAGAATACACAAATTCATCTGCCAAGTACCGATCAGGGGGAATACCAGCATTAGCCCGTTCAGTCCTACGTGGAGGTACGGCTAATTCACCAGACGCTGGTGCAGTAGCAGGGAGTACAATTTCTTCGTCGTCATCTCTGGAGATTGGTGGCTCATGCTCTGCAGGGGTGGCACCTGCATCTTGAACGGATGGGGGGTTCAACCTTCCCCAGTCTGTTGGATTGGACGGGGCCCGCCACCATTCTTCATCGTCAGAGCCCTCCTCGAGAGTAGCAGGAACGGGCACTGGCACAGTCCCCGAGTCGCTTTGTCCGGTCCTGTCTTCTGAATAGCAGGGCCTCAGCATGTTACGATGCAGGATGAGGATGCTGCCTCCCCGCTCGCTTCTCACTTCGTACACTGGCCCATTGGGAGAGACTCTTCTGGTCACAATGTACGGCTCTGGTTTCCAGCGCTCACTCAACTTGTGTCTCGGCTGTTTCTCTGCAACTAGCACTCTGTCTCCTGGTAAGAATGGGGCCTCATGTATAGGTTCCTGCCGGGGGTATATCTTTTCTTGCAACCGCTTGGTGACAATTCGATGGATAGTCTCCAGCCGACGACGGTGACAGTCAACCCAAGAACCTACGCTCTGACTTTCATAGATCTCGGGTGGAGCCAGGTTTAGTTCTTCAATGCCTCTTCCAGCTCTTCCGAACAATAGCACGTATGGGGCGTACCCAGTGGTGGAGTGGACACGGTTATTGTATGCCCATACGAGTTCTGCGAGATAACTGGGCCAGTGACTCTTACAATCATCGTCCAATGTACGTAGCATTTGTAGGAGGGTCCGGTTAAACCTCTCGCAGGCTCCGTTGCCCTGTGGATGATAAGGAATGGTTCTTGACTTTTGCATCCCGTAGATCCTTTGCAGCTCTCTCATGACACTGCCCTGAAAGCAGGCCCCTTGATCAGAGTGTATCCTTTTAGGACAGCCGTATACCCGGATAAAGTCATCACTGATGGCTCGAGAAGCCGATTCAGCCGTCTGATCTCTGGTGGGCGTCACCACCGCAAATTTTGACAAGTGGTCTGTCATCACAAGGCAGAACTGATATCCCCGGTGGGAGTGGCCAATCTTCAGGCAATCTATCATAAGTACTTCCAATGGCTCTTTGGTGACAATGGTCTGTACTGGTGCTCGCTGTGGGAGAGCTTTATTTAACTCGCAGGAACGACACAGTTTACAGGCCTTCTCCACTGCCCGAAGCATCTGAGGACAGTACACTATTCTTTGCAACCACTGGTAAGTCTTGTCCGGCCCAAAATTGGCTCCTCTCTCGTGCGCTTCTCGGGCCAATGGCACTGCCATCTTCTGGGGTATCATCACTTGCCACCGTACTTCCAGCTCCGTAGCTAGGTGCACCTTCCGATACAGCATCCCTTCTTGCACCGATAGCTTGTCCCACTGGCTGAGAATCTGTAGGGCCGCGTGTGACAGCATGGCCCGTATTTCCTTCCTAGGCTTACGCTGCCGGATCACCCACTCTTTCACTTGAAGCAGTTCTGGATCAGATGACTGGATCTTCACCCATTCCTCTCTGGTTTGGCCGAACAGGCGCGATGTTGTGCCTGACGTAATCTCCAGTATACAAGCCTCCACCACTTGGGCGGTGAATTTACTGAAGTCTGGAATTTCGTCTTCCTCTAACTGCTCATCTCTTTTCCCCACTGGGGCTTCTGTGGTAACACGAGAGAGGGCATCCACATTATGATTTTCGTGCTTGGAACGGTACTGCACATGATAATTATATCTGGAGAGTCGTGCCAACCACCTCTGTTCCATTGCCCCCAGTTTGGCGGTGGAGATGTGAGCCGGTGGATTATTATCCGTATAGACTTCAATCTGAGCTCACGTGAGATATTCAGAGAACCTTTCGGTTATTGCCCATACTAGTGCCAGTAACTCCAGACGAAAAGAACTGTAATTCTCAGGGTTGCGTTCGGCTTCTCGCAACGTCCGACTTCCATATGCAATCACCCGTTCAATACCGTCCTGTACCTGGGCCAGTACTGCACCCAGACCGTAGAGGCTCGCGTCTGTATATAACCGAAAGGGGAGGTTGTAGTCTGCATAGGCAAGCACAGGGGCGCTGACCAAGGCCTCTTTCAGTCGGTGTAAGGCTTCTGCTTGTCTTGGCCCCCAGCGAATTTTCTGTGCCTTTGGTCCTTTCTCAGTTCCTCGGAGCAATTCATGCAAAGGTTCTGCCTCCTTCGCGAAGTCCTTGATGAAGCAACGGTAGTATCCGGCCAGTCCCAGGAAAGCTCGAACTTCCCTCACTGTGCTGGGTGTGGGCCATTGTAGCACTGCTCTCACTTTCCCATCGGACGGCTACACTTCGGCCTCCGTCACCTTGTGCCCGAGATATTCAATCTCTTTTTGAAAGATCCGGCATTTTTTTGGTTTCAGTTTAAGCCCATGGTCCCGTAACCGTTGAAACACTTGACCCAGTTGTTCGAGATGTTTTTCGAAGGTTGCAGAGTACACTACGATGTCATCCAGATAAATCAACGTGGCTTCGAAGTTCATGTCTCCAAGGCAACTCTCCATGAGGCGCTGAAAAGTTCCTGGGGCATTATTTAGCCCAAACGGCATGCGATTGAACTTGAAGAGTCCCATGGGCACAATGAATGCGGTCTTGGCCTTGTCTTTCTCTGCCACAGGGACCTGCCAATATCCGCTTGCTAGATCAAGGGAGGAGAAGAAGCGTGCCTTTCCCAGCGCAGACAGGGACTCCTCTATCTGGGGCAGGGGATAGGAATCACGAACAGTGCATCCATTAAGCTTGTGCGGTAGTCAACACAGAAGCGAGTAGACCCATCCTTTTTCTTGACCAGCACAATTGGGGCAGCCCATGGACTCTGACTCTCTCTTATCACCCCGCTCTTCAGCATCTGTGCCAAGAGTTCTTTCACCTCTTGGTAATATTTTGGGAGTATTTGTCTGTACCTTTCTCTGATCGGTGGTGCATCTCCTGTGGGTATTTCATGCTGAATCTTGTCAGTACAGCCGAAGTCTTCTGCATGACGGGAGACCGTGGCTTGATTCTCCCAGATGAAGTCTTCTATGGCCTGGGCTTGCTCTGAAGCGAAGGGGGTCAGGTCCACTTCCATCTGTCCTAGGATAACTTGACTGTTCCACTGATCAGTGGGCTTCTCCTCTCTCTCTATAGAAACAGCCAAAGTCCAGGTCTCGCCTGCCATGGGCTTCAATTCAATCAATTCTGCGTTCGCCACCTCTTCAGGCGCCAGGTAGACATGGGCCAGAACAACTCCCGAGGTCAAGGTGTAGGCCTGTTCACCGGTGTTCACGCAACGGAAAGGGACTCTTCCATTTCTTACTGTTGCTAAAGTGCGAGCCACCAACGGTTCGTCTCCGTTCTCTTCACCACGGTAAGGTTCTACCAACACCTCCATCCCCTCGAGCATACGATGGGCCCCGACTGGCAAGGTGAGGACTGTCTCCTGATTTGGAGGTAGAGTAATTGTTGTCTGTCTTGGGACTCGAACCCTCCCCACTAGGTAGCGGCTCCCACCATTCCTCCACAGCCCCCTGGCACGGATAAGGTGTTGGAAGACCTTTTGAGCGGGCCTGTTAGCAGCAGTCATTTTCCAGTACTCACAGCCTTCCTTGTTGAAGAGCAACTGGTCTAGTTCCTTCAGGATGTTCATGCCCACGATAGCCGGCACTTCTCTGTCATACCGGCCCTCCATTAACACGATCCCTTTTTGGCCTAAGTTCTGACCACAGGCACGTATGTTCATCCACACGACCCCTACAACCGGAATGGGAAGATTATTCGCAGCCTTCAGTCTGATATGTGTCCTCTTATCAATGGATACAGTTTGTCCAAAGTGTTGATAGAAGAACTGTTCTGGCATGGTGGTCACTTGAGACCCAGTATCCATCAGGCATCTTACTGCTTTCCCTTCAAATTCGGCCGTGATTGTTGGCGTGCTGGCTGCTATATCTTCAGGGCGGTTGTTTTCTCTAAGCTCAGTTGGTCCTCCCCCCATGTGCCCGACCATAGAGGGAGGTACTAGTTTAACGGCGGTCTTTCTTGAGACATCCTCCTCTCCGGGCAGTGCCGTGATATATGGTCCCGATTTCCACAGTTCCAGCATTGGTAGTCTCTAGCGGGTCTGGATCGCCTCTGCTCGATCTGTCCCCTCTCTTCTCGATAGGTATACATGTGGGTACCCGGCCGCAGTGCTGCCGTTCGTACTTCTGACGCCGGGGCTTGCATATTCTTCAGCAACTCTTGTAGAGCAGTAACAGTCTCTTGTAACTGATCCACTTTAGCTTCAAGCTGGCTTGGTTCTCGGTTTCTCTCACTCGGGACTACCCTATGAACACAAACTTCTCCCCCGCGTTCTGCGGGGCGCAATTTTCAGCTTGTGTGCGGGAGACTGCTTCTTCCAGTACTTCCTGAAAAGTTAATTTTTTTTCCACCCTGAGCCGTTCACGGAGAGCACTTCTGATCTTGGGGTTATGTAATCCTCTGAGGAATTGATCTCGCAGGGTACGGTCAGCGTAACCAGGGGTCTGTGCTAGCTCTGGCTCTGCTGTAAGCATTTGTCTCATTATTCTCTGGAGGGCATTCGCATACTGTGGCAAGCCTTCCTCTTCACCCTGCAGCCGGTAGAACAGTTGTGCCTGCAAATCACCTGCTTCTGGCTTGCCGCCATACACCCTCTCCAGAATCTTCACCACTTGTTCTAACGTCTTTCTTTCACTCTCAGGGCGCAATAAAACAGTCTCTTGAGCATGGCCCTCAAGGGCAATCAACAGTATCTCCCCTTGGTTTTCTGCAGTTACTCCTGCTACTTTCAACATGCCCCTCACTCTCTACGCCCAGTCATGGAGAGGTACATTGTTGCCAGTAAATTTTGGTATATGGGTCAGCATAGCACCCAGGGACAGTTGCCTTGCTGGTATTCCCCCATCAGGTTGTATTGGAACATTTACATCAACATCCCTCTGTCCTTCCATTGTTCAGTACCAGCCTGCGTATCCTGCCGACTACGCCAAGTGTAATAGCCCACAAGTGACGGGATACGCAAAGACTGCACGGAACACAGAGTGTTAAACAAATGCATTTTTAATACAACTGAGGGAAAAGTGCGGGAAAAAAAGGGGAAGGAGCGGGAAGGTGTGCAACAGTAAATACAATATATATAACCCCTGCGACTAGTTTGCCGAGAATGCAAGGTCTCTGAATGTCTTTAAATAAAGAAATGCAAAGTCTTTATCAAGCGAGACGCAGAGTGTTCGTTTTCTTTCTATAACTTGTATATCAAACTGCAGAGTCTTTTCCTATCTGTCCCTAACTAAAACAGTGTGCACACTTTACTGCGAGTTTTACTGCGAGGTACCTCGTTGCCGTTGGGGCCCGTAATTCGCTGACAGGCGTCTCTAGAGTGCAGTCCTTGTCTGGGATCTCTGCCTTGCGTGTGCAGTCTGGCTCCTCACTCCACATCCAGTCTCTTTAGGTCTGTGTCTCTCTCTGCAACACACATGGAAGTTGTCTCTCTTCTCCTTCTGGAGACCCCACCCATCCATCTCCTGGACTGTTCCATGTCACTCTCAGCAGCAGGGGGCTTTATTTCTGCTCTCCTCTCCTTTTTTGGCAGCAGGTGGCAGCATAACACAAGGAAGAGTCCACAAAATAGTCCTTTAACCATATATATAAATGTTAACAGGTCTTACATATTGCCCGTCCTCCCCAGTCTCAATATGCCCAGCCACTCCTGTTTCTGTATTCCCGCCCCCTCCAGTCTCCACAGTATGCCCGACCATTCCACACTGAATTGCCCTATGTAGTCTTTGATAGAACTGCCACATTTCAATTAGAGCGGTCATCTTTGAGGTACTGAGACGAATCCGCATCTCTGAGATGACCGCTGTCAGTGCTGCGTATGAGCGCTCACCTTCCCCTGTGCCTGCGCTGATATGATATGATGAGCGCTGATGCCAGTGAGACTCCGCCCCCTCAGACCTCACAGCCCCGCCTCCTTCAGAATGAAGCAGAATGAATGAACTGCTCAGTGCAGAGGAGGCGGGGCTGTGAGGTCAGAGGGGGTGGGAATACTGACACTGGGATGGGCTTGCTGCTGTGTGGGGAGGGCTTATAGGAGAGTGGGTGTAAATGACCAGTTCCTAAACACATCGCCCCCTGGGCATCTCCTGCAGATGCAATATAGTGATATCTAAGTAAACCTGCAAAATGTTGACAGGATGTAAATTACAAACTGTCAACATTTTGCAGCCTAGATACCCATATGAATTATAGCCAATGCCCGACAACCCCTTTAAGTAACAATAAAACATCCGACAGAAAGATCTAAAATTACTGAAGCAAAAAAACTTTGTGAAAACTAAAATTTGTGTCAGTCTCAAACTTCTGGCCACAACTAATATAGCCAACCCAAAAAGGGGCGGAAATAGCATTGGTGCAACCTGTGCAGCTGGAAAGGAATCCAAGGGGGTAACGAGCCACATCCACCTCCAAATCAGATGGGATTGTGCATTATCAGGAGCTATGGGATTGTAAAGGGCCCATATACAGTTCTTGCTCAGGGACCTCATCTCTCTGTGTCCACCCTAAACTCAGAGCCACATGATATAGACCAGAGTAGAATAAACTTTCAGTTCCCCTATAGACTATATATATTTGCCTTCATCTTTGATAGGACCACCACTTTTGGAAGACCAATTTTGGGTGTCTTTTTTAAGAACATGTCAACCACTCTCTATACCAAGGGTCTCAAACTCCAGGCCTCGAGGGCCGCACACAGTCCAGGTTTTCAGGATTTCCTTAGAATTTGACAATTGGTCATTTGATTACCAACTGTCAAATGCTATGGAAATCCTGAAAACCTGTACTGTGTGCGGCCCTCGAGGCCTGGAGTTTGAGACCCCTGCTCTATACTGTTAAAATGTCTTGTAGGTACAGATAATATTTATATTACCCTTACTGTATAATGACCTTACCTGAATGTTTTCTATAATCACAACATCTTCGGGTACCTCCGGGTGTATGGCGATTACGAGATCATCATATGCCCCAGCATTACACTTCATGATAGAAGCCTTTGTTGGGAAGAAGAAGACTTGAATTCCCAGTAGAACCAGCACAACCCATGACGCCATCCTGTATAGAGTAACTTTAACCCAACTGTGTTTTTCCTTTATTGTGATACAGTGTTGTATGATGGAGATGTTTATAAGAACTTTATTGCTTTGTCCCTCAGATGATTGGGTGACATTACAGGCGTGGGCAATCTCAGCTAAGTGAATAGCATAATAATGCACCAGGAATAGAACAGGCATTTTTCTGGGTGAAGCTGGAATTTGCTGTTGTCAGGGCAGTAAAAGAAACGTTTTTTGGATTTTGAGTGTTAGTAAAGTCTTGAAAATACATAATTAAGAAATCTAAAGGATATGCCGAGTTAGGGGTTCCCCATGGCAAAATCAGAATGGGCATTCATACAGTTTGTACGCCTAAAAAGTCTTATTCAGGATCAGCTTTGCTAGTGCTATATATAAAAAAGGGGCAATGCTCAAATGCCCACTGCCAAAGGAAAAGAAAAAGAAGATACAGGAACCAGGAGAGATTCGTAGATTAATTCCTGCGGTGCTGTCGAAAGATGAAGATCCAGAGACAGTAATGTTATCATAACATAAATGGTGATTTATTCGACACATTTCGAAGTGTGTCCCCTGTTCTTCCTGGACAAAATTCTGGAATGATCCAGCACTGCAGATGTACTCCAAATCTTTGTTTTATTATCTACTATATAATTGTCTAAGGCGTCTGTCGGTCACAGAAATCGCGCGCCAGACAGAGGCCGCTCATTGGTAGCCGCTGGAGGCGGGCACCAATGAGCGCAAACTATGCAAATAGGTGCGCAAATTAAAAGTTCGAATTTCACGCCAATTTGTAGACCGCCGACAGCGGCGCATGAGCGCCGCTGTTGCCGGGATACACAGGTCTGCCCGCGCTCCATACCCCGTAATGTACCACCATATACTATAGCGCTGCTATACATGTACTGTAATGTACCGCCATATACTATAGTGCTGCTATACATGTACTGTAATGTACCGCCATATACAATAGTGCTGCTATACATGTACTGTAATGTACCACCATATACTATAGTGCTGCTATACATGTACTATAATGTACCGCCATATACTATAGTGCTGCTGCTATACATGTGCGGTAATGTACCGCCATATACTATAGCGCTGCTATACATGTGCTGTAATGTACCACCATATACCATAGCGCTGCTATACATGTACTGTAATGTACCGCCATATACTATAGTGCTGCAATACATGTACTATAATGTACCGCCATATACTATAGTGCTGCTATACATGTACTATAATGTACCGCCATATACTATAGTGCTGCAATACATGTACTATAATGTACCGCCATATACTATAGTGCTGCTATACATGTACTATAATGTACCGCCATATACTATAGTGCTGCTATACATGTACTGTAATGTACTGCCATATACTATTGTGCTGCTATACATGTGCTGTAATGTACCACCATATACTATATTGCTGCTGTACATGTACTGTAATGTACCGCCATATACTATAGTGGTACTATACAAGTGCTGTAATGTGCCACCATATACCATAGCGCTGCTTTATATATATATGTAGTTCACTCACATTAACTGAACAAGTTCTGTCGGTCGCAGTATGTTAACTACATATATATTCTAGAATACCCGATGCGTTAGAATCGGGCCACCATCTAGTGGGACAATAAACATCTTCAGATTGGGGCAACCAGTGTGCTAAACCGACATGTTTCGACACGAGGTCTTGGTCTTGGTACTTTCTGATTCTCTTGATAATGCAGGGCTATAGTTTCCTACTGAACATTGAGAGATTTAGGAAGAGCAGCTCGTCAGCACAGGACTGAAAGTGGTGGTGTCGAGAAACTGAATCCTTGCCCCAGGTGCTGGAAAACCTAGATCCACCTTGGACTTGGATTTTAGGAGGATTTAGGAGCAGAAAACCTATATAAAAAAAGTAGAGGAGGACCCTTTTTTTGTGCCCTCTGTTGACTTGATATCTCTGTTGCACTGTAAATTCTTTCTCTATATGCTTTTGAGTGTCAACACCTTTGTAACGTATATTATGTGATCTATAAATCTGGGTGTGGGCACTATACCTGTAGTTAAGAAGCAAAGCAAGTTTCTATACTGCCTGAAAACACATCTTTAGGAAAATGCATGGTACTATGGTACTTTAAGTAATGGCTCATGAACTTGTTCTGAGTGTAAGGATGACCCGAGGGGTATTCACAGAAGAGGGGTTCCGTCCTCCATTTGGGGCAGCAGCGGAGGCCTCGGACACCCCAGTTACCTCCACAGAGCAAAGGAGAAGGGGTTGGTTACATGGCCAGGAGTGTGGTCTTGGGCTGTGCAAGCCATACCAGTAATAAGGCTCTCATACAGACCAGGGTTCTTCCGCTGGGGATTGACACACGGAAACAAAATTATTTTTGCACAGTCTTTTACTAAACATTCAGCACCATACCCCAAACACTTCAATACACTGCAAACAACGATTATACAATTAATTAAATTTACTTTTCACGTTAAGGCACAGCATTACTTCGGACTGCTCCATCATTCCTGGCACTTTAGCTGTTACACTTCATTCTCCTCGCTACTTGGCACCACAGTCCCACACGTTGAGTCATAAAGTCAACCCTGGGAAAGGTCTTGCTTGTCCCAAGCAGAGGGACCCATTTTCAGCAACGGTGTAAACTGTTGGAGGACTAGCCTTGTCTACCATCCATTTCCGTGCTGACCTTTTCGCCCTGGTCTATGCCAAGTCTCCACTCTAGGAGTAATACCACTGGAGTCATTCCTCTGACAGGGAAACCTCTTGGAGTTTAGACCAGAAGCTCACAACTGCAGGAAGGAGGCGCTCCTTTAAGAACATCCCCGTCTGGAGTCCTAGCCAGGCGCTCTGTTCCCCCTGCCAGAAGCCATCTCTCATGACTCCACCATGCACTAGAGCAATCAGCCTGGCCAAAGATTACATTCAAGCTGCTGTGAGGTAGCAACCGGGGAACCCGCTTGCAAAACGACAAGAACACGTGTTTTTAAGTTAACCAATGTCTACCCGTTTATTTTCACATATTAATCACATAACCCGGGTAGCATGTTTGACACATATCACATTGATTAACAACACTTTACATAAATACACCATACATTTACACTTAACATCACATAACACTTATATTGCACATAACGTTTTATAGTAACCCAGGACCTGTAACCATCTCTGTCCCCATTGGAGCTCTACCAACCGCTCCCATGGTGGCTACGGCCTCCGGCCTATCTACACATATACATAAGTTACAGTACGATGATGACCCTTCCGGGTTCATAACAGGGATTGGCAAACCCTAGTAACCCGGGGCTGCGGCCTCAGGCCTAACCACGCATTACCCAGTACGGGAGCCCTTCTAACCCCTGCTTCTGACCTTCGTTACATACGCCTCAACGGGCCCTGTGGGTCCCAATGGCGGTACCTGCCGCCTGGCTTTAGTCACCCCAGCATGATGATATACCCATTCACCCCTAGTCAGGAATCCTGCCTGACCGGGTCCTTACATACCGTATGTGATCCATCATTCCAACGTCCATGGATCACACACCTGCTCACAGCCCACATCCATGGACTGTGGCCCCTCCATGGCCCATTACAGGGATTGGCAAACCATAGGAGACGGGAACCTCTACATCCGTTACCTACTGGAGCCCTCTTACCCCTGTCTCTGGCACCACAGGCACACTCACCCCATTAGAGGTCGTGGTTGAGGGACGGGTACCCTCTGCAAGCAGCAGGGCAAGCCTCCCTCTCGTCCCAAGGACGGAACGCCTCCAACATCATCCATACCAGCTGGGTCACTGTCTCTCCACATGATTATACATGGGTCTTACATACAGGCCAACATCTCTCATTCAGGGCCATTACTTAAGCCCTCATACACATAGTTAAACACATACGGATTCGTCAGGTCCTTTAACTGAGCGCTCTGACTCGGACCCAAAGGCGGTCTATGCCCGCCAGGCATTAATCACACACAGCTCTCTCAGTTACACGGGAACCGCTGTCTTACCGGGCACGGATCCGGGTCTCGCTACCTGGATACGGGTCCACCAAGCGTCCCCCACGGGCTCCTTTCCCGGACGTGTTTCACCCCACGCCCGGACCAGTATCCACCGGGTTCAGCCACGGCTTCCCCACCAGGTGCTATCACAACCACGGATCTTGGCACCGGCCTGGAGCTAGCCTGCTCCCTTCATTCACAGCCTCTGGACTGCTCTGCACTTGGCTGGTCTCAGCTTCCATCTGAATCAGTCTCTCAGCTGGATCCCACCCCAGTCTCTCACACAGACTGGCTGAGCATGGATCTCACTCAGCATGAACTTTCTTCCAGAATGGATGAATCTCACAATCACTCAGGTGGCTGGCTCTTATCGTGCCAGCCACTCCCACATGGACACACCCCCTCAGCTGCTGGCAATCAGCTTCCACATAGCTTCCGTTAACTCCCTATGTTCCGGGTTGTCAACACTCACTCAATACATCCCATTTCTCATGGACTCCTACCACTCTCACTGCCGCTCATTAGGCTCATGAAACAGGTTCGCACAGTATCATCACAAACCGGCCAGTGTGCACAGGATCATACCTTGATCCCGCATGTGAAGTACCCCGGCCATGAGGATCATGCCGGCGGTGCCTCACACTGCTTATTTGGTCGGTCTCCAAACGCATAAGATGATCGGCAGGTCCAACTGAAAATAGCAGATTAAGCCAACCATATTCCAATGTGCATGAGGGTGTACAGTCATTGGTAATACTACAGTTGGATGTAGTGGAGCTTGTTCCAGTTTATAATCCCTGTCCGTATCATTTTAATTTTAGCTACATGATGTATAAAATGGGAAGTGTGCACCCATTGTCTTTTGAATGCTATAATAGCATGTAGTATTCATGTAACAGAGTCAGACAACACCCCAATGTTCATGCTGCATACATTATGTGGCGTCCTGCCATTACAGGTAGCCACAGAATCACCTAAGGCATGGAAGGATTTCCACAGCAGGTACTCGCATACACACAACACCTTCCTCCCCAGACCCATAGGGGAAGCTCCACTTGCTGCCTTTAAGCAAGATCCCCTATAAATACTGGTGCTGGGGGCGGAGTTAGGTAGTGCAGTTCCAGAGAGGACTGTGAAAACGTCCTGGTGTGTCGGAGCCATGCTAGGCCCGAGCCAGTAGACTAGCCTAGCCAGTGTGAGGGCCTGAGAGTGAGGTCAAAGGCAAGGCATGAGAAAGACAGAGTAAAGGAGCAGACTGGGGGCAGAGGAGCCATACCGGATTACCCCAGGAAGCAACCCGGACACCGGAGTCCGAGTCTGCCGGAGAGTATCAAGCCCAGCAGAAAACACCGGTTCACCTAGGAGACTCCAGCCTCCCGGACACCTGTAACACAACCAACAGGGAAGCCAGAGACCGCAGGAGAAGTTATAGCGGTAGCCCACGCAAAGGTTCTCGACACTACGACACGGGTGAGAGAGAGAGACACAGGGGAGTCAGACCTGGTTCTACACAGGTCAGGGGACTTCACCGAGGGAAAAGAGAAAAGGAGACCTTATTCAACACTCACTGTGGAAATACAGAAGTGCTTCCCAACCACTTGGACCATACCCTGGACAGTGCCTGCCATAACACCAGTAAAGGTACAGAAAGAATTCCCAGTGTGTGTGTCAGTTTGTCCATCCCTGAACCTGATTGGCCTAGAGACTGTAGCAGCGGACCGGTTGTCTAACCGCCTCCCTGTGCAAATCCCAGTCATCTCATCACTGCCTCTATCCGACTCTGCCTGTGGGGAGCTGTACTACCCAAGCTGCCCGTCCATCATCCCCTGAGGTCTGCAGCAGCGCTGGTGCCTTCACCAGATACCACAGGTGGCATCACAAGACTTTACTTTATCCTTTTTATTATTTTTCCCCCTATTTACCCAGTGACCCCCTGGGGTTACGGGCCCGGACACCGGCCACCGAGACATCACCTCAGCACTAACGCCAGGGTACTGAGTTCCCAAAGACCCCTGGGCGGGTCATTTCCACCAGGACAAATACTTAGAAATACTTAGAACTCATAAACTAATACCACCATACAGTGCCCAAATACAACTAGATCTAAATATCAAAGAGCATAAATGTGAAAAAAATCATCTTACAGTCACACTGTGAGCAACTGGAAAAATAAGATAAATCCACAGTGCAGGGAGACCTCCAGGTTGGCTGCCCTGGATACAATGCAGTAAGACGAAATGAGGGAGTAGGGGAAGGTGTGTTGGATTCAAGCACCGGAAAAATGTTATTGAATGATAAAAATTGCATATTTATTGAAGTATCATTGTTAAAAAGTGCCAAAAAGAGGTAATAAAAACTTAAGGATATCAGGTGAATGTATCCTTACCTTTATGGCCTCTTTTTTTTAATACTTTTTAACAATGATACTTCAATAAATATGCGACTTTTATCATTCAATAGAATTTTTCCAGAGCTGTAATCCAACATACCTTCCCCTACTACCTCATTTCTTCTAAATATCAAAGCCAGAGAAGTGGTAAAAAAAACCCTGCTAAACAATGTCTTATCCCCCCTTCATTAGTCCGTATAAAGAACTTAGCTGTTACACTGGTGTCATCAGTGTTTTCCATCCGTGTACAGTCTGCGTGTCATCCGTGTGTCTTTTGTGTGCCATCCGTATATCATCCATGAATCATCTGTGTGCCATTCATATGCCATATGTGTGTCATCCATGTTTCATCCATGTACCAAATGCTATGGTAAATAAATAAATATATTACAAGCTTCTCTTATTCTTTCAACATGAAACACATATGACATGCCCCAGGGCCGGACTGGGACCAAAAAGCAGCGCTGGAAAACAAGCCACACCAGCCCACACACTATATAACCCATCAGCCCCGATCCGTAAATGTTGCTTTTACGTTGTCATGGACCTCACCACTTTCTTAAAAGAGTTATTTGAAGAGCCACATGTGAATGGTGCAGCAAAAGGAATAATCAACCACAGCTCCATTTACATGGTGCTCTTCAAAGCTCCATTTCTCGGATTGTGGGGATGCAGTGGTCAGCCACACACAGCCTCAGACAGCCACACAGCCTCAGCCAACCACACAAAGACATACAGCCAGCCACACACAGCCAGTCACGTGGACAGCCACACACACACAGCCACATACACACAGCCAGCCACCCACATACAGCCACACACATACAGCCACACACATACAGCCAACCACATAGACAGCCACCAGCCACACAGCCAGCCAAATAGACAGCCACAGCCAGCCACACACAGACGCAGCCAGCCACATAGACAGCCACACACAGCCAAAGCCAGCCACACAACCAGACACAGCCAGCCACACAGCCACAGCCAGCCACATAGACGCAGCCAGCCACATAGACAGCCACACACAGCCAAAGTCAGCCACACAACCAGCCACAGACGCAGCCAGCCACACAGCCACAGCCAGCCACATACAGACAGCCAAAGCCTGCCATACACAGACACACAGCCAGCAACATAGCCAGCCACACACAGCCAACCACACACACAAAGCCAGCCACAAACACAGCCAGCCACACACACACACAGCCAGCCATCTACACACAGTCAAAGCCAGTCACACAAACAGCCACTAGCCACACAGCCAGCCATACACAATCACAGCCAGCCACACACACACAGCTACAGCCAGCCACACACAGACACACAGCCAACCACATAGACAGCCACACACAGCCAGCCACATAGACAGCCACACACAGCCAGCCACACACATACAGCCACAAACAGCTAGCCATATAGACAGCCACCAGCCACATAGCCACAGCCATCCACACACACAGCCAGTCACACATACAGCCACAGCCAGCCACAAACAGCCAGCCACATAGACAGCCACACACATACAGCCAGCCACATGCAGCCACACACTGATACAGCCAGCCACAAACAGCTAGCCACAGACAGCCACACAGCCACAGCCAGCTGCACAGCCAGCCACATAGACAGCCACAGCCAGCCACACACAAACAGCCAGCCACATAGCCACACAGCCAGTCACACACACACACACAGCCAGTCACACGCACACAGCCAGCCACAAACAGCTAGCCACATAGACAGCCACCGCCAGCCACACACAGAGCAACAGCCAGCCACACACAAACAGCCAGCTACACAGACACACAGCCACACACACGCAGCCTGCCACACACATACAGCCACAGCCAGCCACACACACAGCCAAAGACAGCCACACACAGCCACAGAGCCAGCAACATAGACAGCCATAGCCAGCCACACACAGACACACAGCCAACCATACATCCAGCCAGCCACACATAGCCACAGCAAGCCACACAGACACAAACACACAGTCAGCCACACACATACAGCCACAGCCATAAACAGCCACACACACAGCAAATACCAGCCACAGACACAGACAGCCACACACAAACAGCCATCCACATAGACAGCCACACACAACCACAGAGAAAGCAACATAGACAGCCATAGCCAGCCACACACAAACACACTGCAAACCACACAGCCAGCCACACACATACAGCCACAGCCAGCCAGCCACAGCCAGCCAGCCACACAGACACAGCCAACCAGCCACACACACAGAGCCACAGCCAGATACATAAACAGCAACAACCAGCCACATAAACAGCCACCAAGCCCCAGCCACGCAGCCTCAGCCACACACAGACATATAGTCAGCCACACACAGCCACGCAGCCCCAGCCACACACAGACATACAGTCAGTCAGCCACAGCCATGCAGCCCCAGCCACAGCCCCAGCCACACACAGACACACAGTCAGCCACACACAGCCAGCCACGCAGCCCCAGCCACACAGCCCCAGTCACACACAGACAAGTGTCTCAGATGATAGTGAAAGTGCCTTAGATGATAGAGAAAGCGCCTCAGATGATAGTGAATGTGCCTCATATGACAGTGAAGGTGCCTCAGATGATAGAGAAAGTGCCTCAGATGATAGTGAATGTGCCTCAGATGATGGAGAAAGTGCCTCAGATGATAGGGAAAGTGCCTCAGATGATAGTGAATGTGCCTCAGATGATAGAGAAAGTGCCTATCACTATCATATGAGGCACATTCTCTATCATTTAAGGCACTTTTACTATCATATGAGGCACTTTCTCTATCATCTGAAGCACATTCACTATCATATGAGGCGCATTCTCTATCATCTGAGGCACTTTTACTATCATATGAGGCACTTTCACTGTCATCTGAGGCACTTTTACTATCATATGAGGCACTTTCACTGTCATCTGAGGCACATTCACTATCATATGAGGCACTTTCTCTATCATCTGAGGCACATTCACTATCATCTGAAGCATTTGCACTATCATCTGAGGCTTAGATGATGATAGTGCCTCAGATGATAAAGTGCCTCAGATGATAGAGAAAGTGCCTCAGATGATAAAGTGCCTCAGATGATAGAGAAAGTGTCTCAGATGATAGAGAAAGTGCCTCAAATGATAGAGAAAGTGCCTCAGATGATAGAGAAAGTGCCTCAGATGATAGTGAATGTGCCTCAGATGATAAAGTGCCTATCACTATCATATGAGGCACATTCTCTATCATGTAAGGCACTTTTACTATCATATGAGGCACTTTCACTGTCATCTGAGGCACATTCACTATCATCTGAAGCATTTGCACTATCATCTGAGGCTTAGATGATGATAGTGCCTCAGATGATAAAGTGCCTCAGATGATAGAGAAAGTGCCTCAGATGATAGAGAAAGTGCCTCAAATGATAGAGAAAGTGTCTCAAATGATAGAGAAAGTGCCTCAGATGATAGTGAATGTGCCTCAGATGATAGAGAAAGTGCCTATCACTATCATATGAGGCACATTCTCTATCATCTAAGGCACTTTTACTATCATATGAGGCACTTTCACTGTCATCTGAGGCACAGTCACTATCATCTGAAGCATTTGCACTATCGTCTGAGGCTTAGATGATGATAGTGAAAGTGCCTCAGATGATAGAGAAAGTGCCTCAGATGATAGAGCAAGTGCCTCAGATGATAGAGCAAGTGCCTCAGATGATAGAGAAAGTGCCTCAGATGATAGTGAATGTGCCTCAGATGATAGAGAAAGTGCCTATCACTATCATATGAGGCACATTCTCTATCATGTAAGGCACTTTTACTATCATATGAGGCACTTTCACTGTCATCTGAGGCACATTCACTATCATCTGAAGCATTTGCACTATCGTCTGAGGCTTAGATGATGTTAGTGAAAGTGCCTCAGATGATAGAGAAAGTGCCTCAGATGATAGAGCAAGTGCCTCAGATGATAGAGAAAGTGCCTCAGAATCTGAGGCACATTCACTATCACCTGAAGCACTTGCACTATCATCTGAGGATTAGATGACAATAGTGAAAGTGCCAGTGAAATGCCTTACCTTGTGCCTCCCTCGGCTTGCTGTCCCACACAGGAGGCAGCTGACAGGTCACAGGAGCCTAGAGGTCGGAGGAGCTAGGAGGAGACTGTCCGCTGCCGGCCCGGCCACCACTGCCATGTTCAGGTGCAGGTCAGTTCCGGTGATCCAGATTCCAGCTTCTAATGGCCTGGCCAGCGTTGTTGTGGCCGGCCGCCGGCACATTTCTCCACCACCACCCACAAAGAACGTGCTGTGCTGTCGCTGTCTTGATGTCGTCACACAGCACAGCACTGCCGTATATTGCGTGGTCCGCGTCCGCCCCTCAGCCGCTGATTGGTGTGCGTGTGTGCCACAGCGTGACAGCGCTTCAGTGTGCGACACTGCGGCTGGCGGCGAGTGAGTCACTGACTCACTCTCCTGACTCTGAGTCTCTCCTCATGACGCATAATACCGGCGGGGCCGCGGGCGGCGGTACTGCCGGTAACTTGGCGGCCGGCCCCGCTCCCCGGACCCAGCTATACCGGCGGGCGGCGGCGGCCGCAAAATCAATTATAAACAGGCAGACCAGCTGCGGCGGGAGGAGCGGGCGGCCCCCGCACCCCGCCACCGGCCGGCCCATAGGGAGAAGTCCCGGTCCTCCCGCCTGCCAGTCCGGGCCTGACATGCCCTCTCGTCGTCGTCTGGGTCTGCGGGATGTCACAGTGGGGTGACCCAGTCTGTGATATCCTCGTCGGGCGAGCAGTTAAAACGGGGAATTAGAAAAATTGAACAAAATAAAACAAAAGTTTTAAAACATAAAAGATTATCGTGATGCCACCCGTGGAATGCAGCCGGTATAGCCGCTGCTGCAGTCTGGGGATGCCTTATGCCAATGCCTTATGTTCTTGTTGCTCATGAGGCATTTCAGATGTGTCCCAGGTACATGATTCTCCTCATAACTAGCTGTCATAGCAATACTACCTCAGGCCTCTCACACATAGCAACAGTGGGAGGAGCCTCTACCTCAGGCCTCACACATAGTAATGGTGGGAGGAGCCTCTACCTCAGGCCTCTCACACATAGCAACAGTGGGAGGAGCCTCTACCTCAGGCCTCACACATAGTAATGGTGGGAGGAGCCTCTACCTCAGGCCTCACACACTTCCTGGAACTGGTTCAAACAGGTTTTTAATTAGTCTAGTCAGGAGAGAGGGAGAAAGCACTACTGTTCCCAGAATGTCTAGCCAAGTCCATGCTGTGGGGACACCATTTTCCCCATGTGATTGCCTCAACAAAGCAGTGAAGCATTTTACAGCCAGTAGTGATAAGGCTGCACAGGTGTCTCCTTCATGCTGGTTTATATTATCTTCCAGCCAAAACCAGAGCAATGTGACTTCCACGCCACAAACTGTGTCTGCCCGACCACTGCAATAGGGAACGGTAGGAGCTGAGGTGTGAAGGTCCCTCCATCCCCACAGGTAGCTGAGCTATGAGGGGCCCTCCATCACCACGGGGAGCCGAGTTGTGAGGGGCCCTCCATCACCCCAGGGAGCCAAGCTGTGAAGGGCCCTCCATCACCCCAGGGAGCCAAGCTGTGAAGGGCCCTCCATCACCCCAGGGAGCCAAGCTGTGAAGGGCCCTCCATCACCACAGGAAGCTGAGCTGTTACCCGTTACTCACCACATATGTACAGTCATGGCCAAAAGTTTTGAGAATGATACAAATATTAATTTTAACAAAGTCTACTGCTTCAGTTTTTCTAATGGCAATTTGCATATACTCCAGAATGTCATAAAAAGTGATCAGCTTAACAGCAATTACTTGCTAAGTCAATATTTGCCTAGAAAATGAACTTTAACCCCTAAAACACATTTCAACATCATTGCAGTCCTGCCTTAAAAGGAGCAGCAAACATCGTTTTAGTGATTGTTCCATTAACACAGGTGTGGGTGTTGATGAGGACAGGGCTGGCGATCAATCAGTCATGATTACGTAAGAATGACACCACTGGACACTTTAAAAGGAGGCTGGTGCTTGATATAATTGTTTCTATTCAGTTAACTATGGTTATCTCTAAAGAAACACGTGCAGCCATTATTGCACTGCACAAAAATGGCCTAACAGGGAAGAGTATCGCAGCTAGAAAGATTGCACCTCAATCAACAATCTATCGCATCATCAAGAACTTCAAGGAGAGAGCTTCCATTGTTGTCAAAAAGGCTCCAGGGCGCCCAAGAAAGACCAGCAAGTGCCAGGACCGTATCTTAAAACTGTTTCAGCTGCGGGATCGGACTACCAGCAGTGCTGAGCTTGCTCAGGAATGGCAGCAGGCTGGTGTGAGTGCTTCTGCACGCACTGTGAGGCGGAGACTCTTTGAGCAAGGCCTGGTTTCAAGGAGGGCAACAAAGAAGCCACTTCTCTCCAGAAAAAACATCAGGGACCGACTGATATTCTGCAAAAGGTACAGGGAGTGGACTGTGAGGACTGGGGAAGGTACAGGAGTGGATGCTGAGGACTGGGAAAGGTACAGGGAGTGGACTGCTGAGGACTGGGGGAAAGGTACAGGAGTGGACTGCTGAGGACTGGGGAAAGGTACAGGGAGTTGACTGCTGAGGACTGGGGAAAGGTACAGGGAGTGGACTGCTGAGGACTGGGGGAAAGTCATTTTCTCTGATGAATCCCCTTTTCGATTGTTTGGGACATCTGGAAAACAGCTTATTCGGAGAAGAAGAGGCGAGTGCTACCACCAGTCTTGTCTCATGCCAACTGTTAAGCATCCTGAAACCATTCATGTGTGGGGTTGCTTCTCAGCCAAGGGAATCGGCTCACTCACAGTCTTGCCTAAAAACACAGCCATGAATAAAGAATGGTACCAGAATGTCCTCCAAGAGCAACTTCTCCCAACCGTCCAAGAGCAGTTTGGCGCCCAACAATGCCTTTTTCAGCATGATGGAGCACCTTGCCATAAAGCAAAGGTGATAACTAAATGGCTCAGGGAACAAAACATAGAGATTTTGGGTCCATGGCCTGGAAACTCCCCAGATCTTAATCCCATTGAGAACTTGTGGTCAATCATCAAGAGACGGGTGGACAAACAAACCAACAAATTCTGGCAAAATGCAAGCATTGATTATGCAAGAATGGAAGAATGGAAGAATGGAAGAATGGACGGCGATCAGTCAGGATTTGGTCCAGAAGTTGATTGAGAGCATGCCAGGGAGAATTGCAGAGGTCCTGAAGAAGAAGGGGCAACACTGCAAATATTGACTTGCTGCATTAACTCATTCTAACTGTCAATATAACCTTTTGGTACTTATAATATGATTGCAATTATATTTCTGTATGTGATAGAAACATCAGACAAACACAAATAAAAACCAGAGGGCAGCAGATCATGGGAAAATATAATTTTGGTGTCATTCTCAAAACTTTTGGCCATGACTGTAGCACACAGTTTTAATTATAAAACTCCTATCTTAATCAAGCATATGGAGGATTAAAAGGTATACATAAAAGTGAGATTACAGAATGTAATAAGTGTATATATAATTGAATAAACATCCTGAAGAAGGGTTGAATAAATAGATCAGGGTAATTCTGTGATTTCATACAAAATACAGCAATTTTAGAATATTCCCTTTATTCAACACATCCGGATGAATTGTGATTACATACACTTAGCAAGTAGTTAGCGCCTAATCCTTACTAATTGATTATCACTATAAAGTTTCCATATTAGGGTGGACATACGCAGGATCACCGAAAGGGTAGAGCAGCAACTCTAGAGCACTTGCAACACAACCTGCTAACTCTGGTGTAAATTCCAGATTATCCCATAAACAAATACAAAAAATTACCCATTTATGGAAAATGACAGTTGCTCTTTGATATAAATGTTATATGCTGTAAGTCCGTACAGTGACACATTATATTACCAGTCTTATACCCTGACCTGACATGGTGACTTTCTGTCCGGCTGAAAATATCAAGTCAATAAATGAGAAAAAAATTAAATAAATGCAAAAAATGGCAAAAACTTGCGAAATCGCAGAGATGCTGTATCCAACTGGGGAAATCACAGAGATGCTTCTCTCTAACCACCGTCACTACAGCAACTGCTTGATTGGCAGCGGTGGGCAGATTAAACATGCAGGGGGTGTGAATCTGCCCTTTGGCTCCTGCCCCTAGCCACCTCTTTAATGGCTGGAGTATGTAAGTTTTCTAAGTGTATTATGTCGGGGTACAGGGCTGCTCAAGTGCTAGGTGACCCCTTTCCTGGATGCTGCAGACATGCTGCATCCAGTGCTGTAATTAGATTACCATGCCTGGTTTGGTGACAGGTCCTCTTTAATACGTATGTGCCGAAAGTCTATAGCAATACTTCTTGATTTATTTTCCATCCACGACAGCAAATGTAACTGTAAAGCGATGGATGACATCTTGACACACGGTCTATATAACCGTCAGGAAACACGCGCTGACATGTTTGGACAGGACTGTGCAGCAACCAGACGTGTGTCGCCAACATACGAGCCAAAATGAGAATGACGGTAAAATATAAGCCATGTTTGCAAACAGATCTGAATCTGTCCATATCCACTATTTTTTACTTCTTACTGCACCAATAGGATGGGGCAGATAAAGGGTTACACAGTGGTGTAACCTGAAGATTATGGGTCTCGATGCAAAAGCTCTAACGGGCCCCCAATAGCAATTCTTTAATATCATTAGTCTTCGTCTATAGGCCAAAGGGACTTTTGGGGCCCTCTAGGCTCCAGGGCCTGGGTGCAATTGTACCCTTGTACACATATTGTAGTTACGCCCCCGGGTACACGGATTCTGTGAGGTGCCCATCCATCACCCTGACCAGGGTATTTACATCCAGAGTTAAGGCAGAGAACTAAAACCCAACTATGATGATAGAGGGCCATACATATTATATAACTGGTTCAGATAACAGCTATCTATTCCGATTTCACAATACACATGCTGCTCATGGTCATTGTAATACTCCAGAATGTCAAATTATTTCAATCCTTTCTTGCAGGGAGGAATCATTCAATTTGGGGCAATAAGGAATCTTCACACTTATTTTTTTGTTTGTTTCTAAAGTGTCATGGAAGAGCCCTGACTCCTCCTTATATCAGACATTTAGGACCAGATAACGTCTGGTAGCTACAATGACATGCACAATGTGTGGCTCCCCTGGTCAAAATGACTGTTATTGTGAACAAACAATTAAGCAAATTGAATATTCATTGATCTAGGCACTAACCATGCTCGGTGCACAAACTTTTGCATCAGCATATTTTCCTTTTTGTAATTTTTAAGGTGAAGATTTTTTCATCTTTTTGCCTAAAATACAAAGGAAATCTGTCATCTTTACCTTTCTGCCTTGTAGAGATCATTTCGGCTTCAATCTAATTAGATGTTTACAATAAAAGTAATTTTGATCAAATTTAATAATCTAGCTTCACCAAGATCCGTCACTGGCCGCGCACATCTATATTTTTATATCATATAAACGTTTTCTTCTGAATCCGGCAATGTTGTATTTACTTCCCCGCACCACTTTGTTCCCGAGATATACAGGTACATCACAATGAATTAGAATATCATCAAAAAGTTAGGCTGGCTTCACACTTGCAGATGCATCTGCAGCGTTTTGCAGATGCATCTGCAAGTGTGAGCATGCAGACCGCGGCCCCTATGTTTATAATAGGGCGCACCGCGGTCTGAAAGCAGCCATTCACTCCTATATGTGTGCCGTCAGCAGGCGTATGCCTGCTGACAGATCACACACTTCCGCCCGCACCTTGGACGCGAGATGTAGCGTCCAAGGTGCGGGCGGGAGTGTGTGATCTGTCAGCAGGCATACGCCTGCTGACGGCACACATATAGGAGTGAATGGCTGCTTTCAGACCGCGGTGCGCCCTATTATAAACATAGGGGCCGCGGTCTGCATGCTCACACTTGCAGATGCATCTGCAAAACGCTGCAGATGCATCTGCAAGTGTGAAGGCAGCCTTAATTATTTCAGTCATTCAATACAAACATTGAAACTCATATATTATATAGAGTCATTACACACAGAGGGATCTATTTCATGTGTTTATTTCTGTTAATGTTGATGATTATGGCTTACAGCCAATGAAAACCCAAAAGGTCATTATCTCAGAAAATTAAAGTAGGGGCGATGAAGGGTTAAAAACCGAGCTGCCGTATTCCATGAAAAATGAAAGGGTGAATGTAATATTGATTTATTAGTCAACGTGTTTCAAGGCTCCCTGAATCGCCCTGAAATTTGGCAATATGATATTGATTTTTTGGTGACATTCTAATTCATTGAGATGCAGTAGTATATACAGTCATATGAAAAAGTTTGGGCACCCCTCTTAATCTTACTCATTTTGTTTTGTTTAAAATTGGGTTTTTGCAACAGCTATTTCAGTGTGATATATGTAATAACTGATGGACACAGTAATATTTCAGGATTGAAATGAGGTTTATTGTACTAACCGAAAATGTGAAATATGCATTACCTCAAAAATTGACAGGTGCAAAAGTATGGGCACCTCAACAGAAAAGTGACATTGATATTTAGCAGATCCACCTTTTGCCTCTAGTGGCTTCCTGTAGCTGTTAATGAGTTCCTGGATCCTGGATGAAGGTATTTTTGACCATTCCTCTTTACAAAACAATTCCAGGTAAGTTAAGTTTGATGGTCACCGAGCATGGACAGCCCGCTTCAAAACATCCCACCGATGTTCAATGATATTCAGGTCTGGGGACTGGGATGGCCATTCCAGAACATTGTAATTGTTCCTGTGCATGAATACCTGAGTAGATTTGGAGCGGTGTTTTGGATCATTGTCTTGCTGAAAGATCCATCCCCGGGGTAACTTCAACTTTGACACTGATTCCTGAACATTATTCTCAAGAATCTGCCGATACTGAGTGGAATCCATGCGACCCTCAACCTTAACAAGATTCCTGATGCCGTCATTGGCCACACAGCCCCAAAGCATGATGGACCCTCCCCCAAATTTGACAGTGGGTAGCAAGTGTTTTTCTTGGAATGCTGTGTTTTTGTGGCGCCATGCATAACGCCTTGTTGTATGACCAAACAACTCAATCTTTGTTTCATCAGTCCACAGGACCTTCTTTCAAAATGAAACTGGCTTGTCCAAATGTGCTCTTGCATACCTCAGGCGACTGTTTGTGGCGTGCATGCAGAAACGGCTTCTTTCGCATCACTCTCCCATACAGCTTCTCCTTGTGCAGTGTGCGCTGTATTGTTGACTGATGCACAGTGATACCATCTGCAGCAAGATGATGCTGCAGGTCTTTGGAGGTGGTCTGTGGATTGTTCTTGACTGTTCTCACTATTCTTCTTCTCTGCCTTTCTGATATTTTTGTTGGCCTGCCACTTCTGGCCTTTACAAGAACTGTCCCTGTGGTCTTCCGTTTCCTTACTATGTTCCTCACAGTGGAAACTGACAGGTTTAATCTCTGAGACAACTTTTTGTATCCTTCCCCTGCACAATTATGTTGAACAATCTTTTTTTTTTTCAGATCATTTGAGAGCTGTTTTGAGGAGCCCATGATGCCACTCCTCAGAGAAGATGCAACTAGGAGAACAACTTGCAAGTGGACACCTGAAATAGCTTTTTTCATGATTGGATACAGCGGGCTATGAAGTACAAAGCTCAATGAGGTTAGCAAACCAATTTAGTGCTTCAGTAAGTCAATAAAAAGTAGTTAGGAGTATTCAAATCATGAAAATCAGAAGGGTGCCCATACTTTGGCACCTGTCAAATTTTAAAATAATGCATATTTCACATTTTCAGTTAGTACAATAAACCTCATTTCAATCCTGAAATATTACTGTGTCCATCAGTTATTATATAAATCACACTGAAATAGCTGTAGCAAAAACCCAATTTTAAACAAAAAAAAAAATGAATAAGATTAAGAGGGGTGCCCAAACGTTTTCATATGACTGTATGTGCTGAGCCTATTAAAGCAAATCAGGATCTGGAAAATGCCGGTGGTCGTTTTCCTGAAATCCTTTCAGGCGTTTTTGCAGTGTCTTTGACTCTACACTTTCATGGACAGATTAATATTTAGAACCCCAGCATGTATAGTTGGTATAGCATTTCTAATTATTACCACCACCAATAAGGTGTAGTGAACATCAAGGATTACCTAGGGCAATCGCTGCTTAACAATCAGAATTCTCAAGAAAAATATGCCCAAGTATGAGAACATTGCAGTTTATTAATACATTAAAGAACATAGAGAATCAAGAGGTGGATAAAACAATGATAGACAGTGGAGAACAGCGTGATAGATATCATGATTACAGATAGACAATGCACATGTATAAAAACAGTGCTTAGAGACTCCAATAACTACAAATGATAAGTGCTATGCGCCAGATTATAGCAGCAATCCCCAACTATGTGAAATTTCCACTAGCTAGTTTGTGGTTGGTGTTGGATTGATCTATCTATATGTATTTATCCCTGGCTGTCATATGGCCAGTATTACATAGATATCAATCTAATAGTGGCCATATGACAGCCCAGGATAAATACATATAGATAGATCAATCCAACACCAATCACAAGCTAGCTGGTGGAATTTCCACATAGTTGAGGATTGCTGCTATAATCTGGCATATAGGCTAGGGTCACACTTAAATCTAGAATTGCGTTCACCGCATCCAGATCCGGAGAACGCAATTGGCTTCACACAAGCAGCAATCCGGGAACCGGATTGCTGAAGCCGCAATCCGGTAACCGGATTGCTCAGGATGTGCAATCCTGAGCAATCCGGTTACTGGATAGTTTGCACATCCCTGCTGCTGCAGGGATGAGCAAACTGTTCTGTGTTTGTTACAACTGTTAATTTTATTATTAAATGCTGCTAGTGTCTCTAGGGGGTGCCCACTCCCCCTAGAGACCTTCCACCCACTCAGGTGGGCATATAATGATTTATTCACTTATGTACAGCAGCGCTGCCCATAGATCTACTGTAAATGGCTTCAGAACCTCGGACAGCGCACATAGTATAGCTACAATAGTTATAGTATGCGCGCTGGTCTCAGTGGAGCCCGGCGCTTTCATTGATAAAACTGCACAGCAGCTGACAGGAGATAGCTGCTGTACATAAGTGAATAAATCATTATATGCCCACCTGAGTGGGTGGAAGGTCTCTAGGGGGAGTGGGCACCCCCTAGAGACATTATAGCAGCATTTAATAATAAAATTAAGTTATTACACACACAGAACACCTTGCTTATCCCGGCGGCAGCCGGAATAAGCAAACTATATGCGGTAACCGCATTGCTCAGGATTACACATCCTGAGCAATCCGGTTCCCGCATTGCGGATGTTACAACGCTCCGAAAACTGCAGCCTGCATGATTTTCAACGCAGGCTGCAGAGCCAGAGGCGGAAACCGGATTGCTTGTGAAGCAATCCGGTTTTTACAATGGGCTCCTATGAGGAGCGTTTTCTGATCCGGTTTTCAGCTTTTTAAAAGCTCAAAACCGGATCAGGTTTTTAAAAAAAAACAAAAAAACGGATGTGTGACCCTAGCCATAGCACTTTTTAATTTGTAGTTATTGGAGTCTCTAAGCACTGTTTTTATACCTGTGCATTGTCTATCTGTAATCATGATATATATTCACACTGTCCTCCACCGTCTATCGTTGTTTTATCCACCTCCTGATTCTCTATGTCTTTTAATGTATTAATAAACTGCAGTTTTCTCATACTTGGGCATATGATCGTTTATTTTTCTTGAGGTTTCTGACTTTCATGGACAGGTCACTTATTTAAACCACTTCAAGCTTTTCCGAACCCTGAAGAGGTTTAAAAATGAGATATAAGGGTGCCTTCACATTTGCGTCTGGCTCCGCAGCGCATGTTGCAGATCTAAAGTCAGCTAAACGCAAGCGTATTGCGAACCTCTCTCTAACATGGCGTGCGCATTCGTCTGCAAACATCAAATTAACCTTGCTTATGTCTGCTCTTGGTCGCGTATGCGCACGATTGTTTAATAAATCTGCGGCCTTGGGACGCAACATGTTGCATTTTTTGGTGGATAAAATATATGCAACCATCCGCATGCGCACACGTGCGCATAATAAACGTATTGCTGCCTATGGGTACGCAAGCTTAAAGGGGTTGTCCGGGCTTATTTTTTATTTCATATTTATATCTGGGCTGCAAAATGTTGACAATCTGCAATATACATGTTGTCAACATTTTGCAGGGTTTCCTAGATATAACACATTTACTGATGGCAGAGAGTGTCCAGGGGGTGTGATTGTGCATGCAGGTCGTTTACACCTACTCTAGCACAATCACACCCCCTCCCCTATACCTAGTACCTAGTATGGCCAGCCACCCCCAGGCCATACATGCCCGCCCCTTGCCCACTAAACACTATGTAATGAAACCACCCCCAGGGCTCCTACTGGCCGCCCCAGCCCCTAAATCACTACCCACCCTCTGCAAAACAGCGGTCCCCAGTGCACTGATACAAGGTGCCGAAACCGCTGCTGTGAAAGCGATTCCGGCACACTGTCAGTGCAGCAGGGGACCCGCTGCATATCTGTGCCGCTCACCCGACATTGTCCTGTGCAGCCGGTCCCGGTCCGCCCTGGTCCCGGTCATCTGCAGGCGGGCTCTCCACACTGCAGCCGGGCTCCACACTGCAGCCGAGCTCCACACTGCAGCCGTATCTGTGCTGTGTGTGTGGAGCGGTGCCCGTCCTGATCTCCCCAGACCTCCAGTACCATAGAGCAGAGGCTGTGGAGCGGTCCTCTCTAAACCGCTCCACCAGCTCTATGGTACTGGAGGTCTGGGGAAATCAGGACGGGCACCGCTCCACACACACAGCACAGATACGGCTGCAGTGTGGAGCTCGGCTGCAGTGTGGAGCCCGGCTGCAGTGTGGAGAGCCCGCCTGCAGATGACCGGGACCAGGGCGGACCGGGACCGGCTGCACAGGACAATGTCGGGTGAGCGGCACAGATATGCAGCGGGTCCCCTGCTGCACTGACAGTGTGCCGGAATCGCTTTCACAGCAGCGGTTTCGGCACCTTGTATCAGTGCACTGGGGACCGCTGTTTTGCAGAGGGTGGGTAGTGATTTAGGGGCTGGGGCGGCCAGTAGGAGCCCTGGGGGTGGTTTCATTACATAGTGTTTAGTGGGCAAGGGGCGGGCATGTATGGCCTGGGGGTGGCTGGCCATACTAGGTATAGGGGAGGGGGTGTGATTGTGCTAGAGTAGGTGTAAACGACCAGCCTGCACAATCACACCCCCTGGACACTCTCTGCCATCAGTAAATGTGTTATATCTAGGAAACCATGCAAAATGTTGACAACATGTATATTGCAGATTGTCAACATTTTGCAGCCTAGATATAAATATGAAATAAAAAATAAGCCCAGACAACCCCTTTAAGCAAGACATTGCGCATGGCAGCTTTCGGTACGCATGCGGACACGCCACTGCGCAAGCCCAGAAATGCTGGAAGGACGAAAATAGCTAAAGAAAACGGTACGCATGCAGACAATAAACGCATGCGTATGGTAAAAACGCATGCATCCGCAAGTGAACGCAGCGTTTTTTCAAAGGAATGCGTATGTAATTGAGCTTAAAAAACGCGACGTTTGCGTGCGTTTTGCCTTGCGGATACGCGTGCGCATCGTACGGTGCGGCGGAAGATGCAAGTGTGAAGGTAGCCTAAGGCAGAACATGTGCACAGTAACTTCATTCTGACTAGTGATGGGCGAATCCTAAATTACTCGGAATCGCTTGACTCTAGCGAGTCCGAGCACAGGACTCGCTACTCGTTGCGAGTCTAGCGAGTCCAATGTTAATGAATGGGGAAGCGAGTAATAGCGAGTAGTGTGAGATATACAAATCGCAGATGTGTCTCAGAAGCTTCAGCCTGAAGCAATCCTAGTTTTGTCAGAGACTCGCATTGCCATTGATTTGCATTGGACTAGTTTACTTTGCAACTGTAATCGCTGGGAAACTCGCAAAGATAAGAGTCCTGTCTGCTTTGTGTGCTGGCTGCCACAGCTCCAGGGTCCTAGAGCCCGCCTGCTGCCTGATGTAGCAGTGCTGAGATTGTTCTCAGTCTGCTCATTCCCTGTGTACAGACATGAATGTCTGTGCACAGAGATGATGTAGCAGTGCTGAGATTGTTCTCAGTCTGCTCATCCCTGTGCATAGACATCTATATATATGCACAGGGGATGTAGCAGAGAGGACATCGCGTTTTGGACTGCGTCGGACGGAAGAGGATTTTTTTAATTAAAGATGGAGTCCCTAATGGCTTTTTTTTTTATTTCTAATAAAAAAATTTCTCTGTATTGTGTTTTTTTTAAAACAATTTAATAGAAATTCATGGCGGTCATGTCTAATATTGGCGTGACCGCCATAAATTTCGGGCTTAGGGCCAGCTGATAATACAAAGCTGGCCCTAACCTCTATTACCCAGCGTGCCACCGCCACCAGGGCCGCTGGAAGAGCGGGGTTCAGCGCCAGAGGATGGTGCTTCAATGAACGCGCCATCTTCTGGGGCGGCTGCGGGCTGCAATTTGCAGCGGGGGGTGCCCAGAAAGCTTGAGCATCCCTGCGCTGCGGATTCCAGCCCCCAGCTGCTTAGCTGTACCTGGCTAGACATAGAAATTGCGCAGAGCCCCACGCATTTTTTTGACTCCGAGACGACTCCGACTCCGAGACGACTCCGACTCCGAGACGACTCCGACTCCGAGAAGACTCCGACTCCGAGACGACTCCGACTCCGAGACGACTCCGACACGACTCAGAGACGATTCCGACTCCGAGACGACTCCGACTCCAAGACGACTCCGACTCCAAGACGATCGACTCCAAGACGACTCACTCCGAGACGACTCCGACTCCGAGACGACTCCGACTCGACTCGAACGACTCCGAGACGACTCCGAGAAGACTCCGACTCCGAGACGACTCCGACTCCGACTCCAAGACGACTCCGAGACAACTCCGACTCCGAGACGACTCCGACTCCGAGGCGACTCCGACTCCGAGGCGACTCCGACTCTGAAATTCATTAAATAAAAAAAAAATGCGTGGGGCTCCGCGCAATTTCTATGTCTAGCCAGGTACAGCTAAGCAGCTGGGGGCTGGAATCCGCAGCGCAGGGATGCCCAAGCTTTCTGGGCACCCCCCGCTGCAAATTGCAGCCCGCAGCCGCCCCAGAAGATGGCGCGTTCATTGAAGCGCCATCCTCTGGCGCTGAACCCCGCTCTTCCAGCGGCCCTGGTGGCGGTGGCACGCTGGGTAATAAAGGGGTTAATACCAGCTTTGTTATACAAGCTGGTATTAAGCCCGAGATTCTTAATGTCAGGGCACGTTTGACCCAGCCACTAAGAATCTCCAATAAAAGGTTAAAAAAACACAACACAGAGAAAAAATTTTATTTGAAATGAAAAAAAAAGCCATTAGGGACTCCATCTTTAATTAAAAAAATCCTCTTCTGTCCGACGCAGTCCAAAACGCGATGTCCTCTCTGCTACATCCCCTGTGCATACATATAGATGTCTATGCACAGGGAATGAGCAGACTGAGAACAATCTCAGCTCTGCTACATCATGTCTGTGAGCAGGCGGGCTCTAGGACCCTGGAGCTGCACAGAGAAGACAGCTCGCAAAGAAACAGCAGTTACGAGTGAGTTTCCCTGCTATCACTGGCACAGTAGCCGAGTCTAATGCAAACAATGGCAATCCTAGTTTTGTCAGCGTTTGCCATTGATTTGCATTGGACTCGTGCGAATAAACGCTGGGAAACTCGCAGAGTACCGAGTCCTGCGAGTCCCTTACTACTCGCCGAGTAACGAGTCCTAGCGAGTAGATTCGCCCATCCCTAATTCTGACATTGCTGTGCTTTATGTTCATCCTATCGGTGTGTGCACACAATTTTTAATGGAAGTTTTAAAGCAGAAACTGAAATGAAATTCTCCAAATCCTACTTAAAGGCTGTGTGTACACGCTGCAGTTTTGGTGCAGAAATCTTCTGGCAGAAAAACGCCACATTGTTGGTGCGTTTTTAGTGCAGATTTGTGCTATGTATTTTTCTTAATGAAGCCAATGGCTGGAAGGGCTGAAAAACGCAGGGAAATCTGCACCAAATCTGCAAGGAAAAATAAGCAACATGTGCACAACACTTTAGAATTTTCATAGACTTTGCAGTCTTCAGGATAAGCATGCAAATCTGCACCAAACCTGCTCTAAAATCTGCATCAATCCACATAGACCAAATTGTGCGGACACTACATATTACAAGCGTTATTTGGTGCAGTTTTTCAAGAATCTGCATGCCCCTCTTTGACATATCTTTCAGTCATATTTTTAGGCATTTTTCAGAGCTGACCCGCTTAAAAAAGGCCTCATTGTGCACATTCCCTTAGTAGTTGGCTGCATAAACCCTGTGTACTGGTACCTTCATCCTAAGGGCTCATCCATATGCAAAATGAAAAAAAAAATAATACAAATGGATCACAATTTTGCCAATTGGTCTGTATGTACAAACGCCTGTGATCTACACCACTGACTTCCAGTAGTCTGTGTGCTGTCTGCTTTGCTTATGCACAGCACATGATCATAAGTAGGTAATTATAAAGATGAACGGCCTGTCATCTGATTCATGCTGCCCAAAGCGCACGCACGATGGCAGCCATGTACGGTATATTTTTCTCTGAAGATCCAGCCATGGACCATAGCCGAAGACTAGACTTGCCCCTAGCCGGCTCTTCCCAGCACTGCTGCACAGGTGATGGACAGATCTCTCCCATAGCAAGAAACCTGTCAATCATCCGGGGGGGCCGACCGGGGGCAGCATCGGACAAGTCTAGTCTTCAGCTATGGACCCATGAAGGTTCTTCCAAGCGCTGCTCTAGAGTTGTCAGTCACCTGTCGCTTGCTATGAAGAGACGGCCAAGATTGGCAAAGGACTAGTTTTCAAAGTTATTAGAGAGTTTCAGAAAAACATAAATCTGGACGTAATCCTGCCCGCAGTTTGGGCAGCATGAAAATGATATTCAGATAATGACGAATTAGAATAATTAGATGGACCATCGTCAGTCAAGTCTACATTAAAATGGCCTACAGCATACACAAAATGATCATGGGCAGCACAGTGTCTCAGTGATTAGCACTGTAGGAAGGGTGGCTCAGTGGTTAGCACTGTAGGAAGGGTGACTCAGTGGTTAGCACTGTAGGAAGGGTGGCTTAGTGGTTAGCACTGCAGCCTTAAGGCGCTGGGGTCCAGTGTTCAAATGCTACCAAGGACAACGTCTGCAAGGAGTTTGTATTTTCTCCCAATGTCCTTATAGGTTTCCTCCCATGCTCCAAAGACACAGTGATGGGAAATGTGAATTGTCAGCTCCAATGGGAACAGTGATTCTCACATCTGTAAAATGCTGTGGAATATAAGTAAGTAAAATAAATGATCCAGTTGGTGACAGCTACCCTGTTTCCCCGAAAATAAGACAGCGTCTTATATAAATTTTTTGTCCGAAAGTTGCACCGTGTCTTATTTTTGGGGGGTGTCTTATCTCCATGAAGAAGAATTCACATTTATTGATGAGCAAAAAAAATTAATATTTATTATATACTATACAGCAGTCGTCATCACAAAGCAGCATAACCAAACTGTATCATCCATCCATCTGCAGCCCCCTTCATCCCCCTATATCCCTCTGTAGCCCCCATCATTCTCCACTATCCCTCTGTAGCCCCCATCATCCTCCACTATCCCCGTTTTCCCCCATCATCCTCCACTATCCCTCTGTAGCCCCCCATCATACTCCACTATCCCTCTGTAGCCCCCATCATCCTCCATTATCCCTCTGTAGCCCCCCCATCATCCTCCACTATCCCTCTGTAGCCCATCATCCTCCACTATCCCTCTAGCCACAAACACACTTACAGTCAATCACACACACACACACACACATCACCGGGCCTGCCAGAGCTTACCGCTGCTTGATGTCACCCGGTGCAAGGTGTGTACACAGTTGTGCGCCGTAGATGTATGATGGTAAGCCATCAACCAATCAGGCGGCTGCTCGCCTGATTGGCCGCGGCATTACTGTACATCTACGCTGAGCGGCGCAAATGCCCTCCATACAGATGTACGGTAATGCCGCGGCCAATCAGACGCCAGCAGCCGCCTGATGGCTTACCATTGAACATCTGCGGCGCCCGGCAACGTACACACCAGGTGACATCAAGCGGTGGCGATGGCAGCGGCAAGCTCTGGAGGAGAATGGAGGAACAATGATGGCAGCGGCAAGCGGCGGAGGCAGGTATGATTTTCTTTTTTCTTTGGCCTGCCACGTCTTATTTTAAGGGGGTGCCTTATATTAAGCATCCTGACTAAACACCCACTGCGTCTTATTTTCAGGGGGCGCCTTATTTTCGGGGAAACACAGTATTTCCTGTCTTCACCAAAACTAAACTGAACTCTTGGATCGGTTACCTACATTTGGGGATCAGTGGCTATCACACTTATCCAGCAACATTTATCCAATGTGCCTGAATCCTGCCCTGCCCCCATACACATTGGATTGTGGTAATGTTCCGCTGACAATCATGTATTGCATATTTCCAGCTGATGAATGTAATTTCAACATCTTGTACAGATAGCCAGAACATGCCTCAAGGTCAAATACCGCTGTCTGTAAGCGGTGACCTTAGTGGACTCCCACCAGGAAGGGGCCAAGGCTCCTCATCATATTTGGAGATGTAAATAGACAGGAGACATTCCTCTGACAGCATTTTAAAGAGCAGTAAATCATTTTTATTATTCTATTTACTGAACTAATAAATATATTAAAATAATGTAAAACAGGAAAAAAAAATTCTGAAAACATAAGCAATATGGAGGGAAATCTATTAAACTCCTGTCTCCACCATCCGGCTGGCAGCGGTGTCCATGATGGAGGCCTTTATTTCCTCCTCGCCAGATGTGAGCATCTCCGGCAGAAACTCAGCCGTCTATAGACTCTCCAGATGTCACCGGTGCGTCCTACACGTCCGCTGGCTCACAGCCAGGTACAAGCTTCATTTGCTTCCTCTGATTTTCATCTTGTGTTGCTTTCTTCAGGATCACAGAATTATCCAACCAACTTCTAAAAAATTAATGTTATTACAATTTGTTAAAAATGGTGCAAGGTGAACACCAACATTACAAACATATAAAGGCTACACAAATAAACCAGACAGTACAGATGAACTCTCACTGTCATGTGCTGCCTAGTTAGATACCTGCCTAATAGTAGGGGTCGGCCCCTAGAGTCCCACGCCCATGGTGCTAGATACCTGCCTAACAGTAAGAGTCGGCACCCTAGAGTCACATGCCCATGATGCTTGAGACCTGCCCAACAGTAAGGGTCAGCCCCTAGAGTCACAACGTTTTGTGAGGATCCGTTTTTGATCTCAAAAATGGATCCTCACAAAGAATAAGCATGTCAATATGTGCGGCATTTTTCAAATACACTTTTTCCATTGATTCTACTGTCTATGAGCTCAAAAAAAACGCATGCGTCAAAAACGCTCTGTGTGAATAGATGATGCGTTTTTTGAAAAATCAGATCCGTTTTGCAGCTGAAATGCTAATCTGCAAAAAAAACACATCAAAAATGGTGTATGTGAATGTAGCCTTAGACCTTACTATGCATGACAGAGGAAAAGTACCGTATGTTTCGCTTTATAAGACGCACCGGATTATAAAATACACCCCAAAGGGAAAGAGAAGAAAAATAGTTTTTAATGATAGATGAGGTTCATCTTATCATGTCAGAGACCATTTTACAATCAATAAATATGATCCTCCATTCTTGTATATATGTCTCCCATCCTGGTACATGGTCCCCATCCTGGTATATGTGATCTCCATCTGGGTATATATTATCTCCATCCTGTTACATGGCCCACATCCTGGTATATAGCATCCATCCTGGTATATATAATCCCCCATCCTAGTATATATGATCTCCATCTAGGCATATACAGGGCCATATTATCCATTAGGCACTGGAGGGTGGGTGCCTGGGGAAGCAGTTTGCAGGGGGTGGCAGCATCATTAAGATCTTAAAAAAAATTTAGAAAGAATTTTTTTTCATCCCCCCCTCGCCGAACTAAGTAACAAATCCGACATATTTTTCAGGAAGGGGTGGGGGGGGCGGTTTGATGCGAGGTGTCGGCGCTGCAGGGGCACAGGATGACTGGTATACACTCCTGTGTACATGGTGGATATACCTGATGCCGGGTGGAACAGGACCTACGATGATGTCACGCACATGTGACTGGGGTGGGCGGAGCATAGTTTTGCCGGCAAGAAGAGTTCTAATGTCAGGAGTTGGAACTGAATGCAGAAGGTACATGGGGGGCTGTGCAGAGGGCATGTATATAATCTCCATCCTGGTACATGGCCCCCATCCTGGTATAGTGTACATGATCTCCATCTGGGTATATATGATCTCTATCCTGGTATATGATCCCCCATCCTTTTACATGGCCCTTATCCTTGTACATAGAACCCATTCTGGTACATAACCACCATGATTTTGTACTGAGGGGCGTTGCGGCGGCAGTGGTGGAGCGGAGTCACAGGAGGCAAGGTCATCGGTGGCTGTCACTAGTGGGACAGTGCTGCAGACCCGGAACTGGAGGTCACGGCGGTGTGTGGTGGTGCATGGTGGGCAACATTGCTTTTCTGGAAGGTAAATGGCTGCGGAGGAGGCTCATGCTTAGATCGAGATGCAAAACCCATCTGGGCAAGGCGGGCACTGCTTCTGGAAGAAAGTAGCCATATTTTTTCTAATTCTGGACAAACACTTTAAAAAGTAGAAGCCACAGTAGATCAAGATACAAACCACAAACTTTTGGCAAAGATTGGAATGGCTTCCCAGCCATGTCCCGAATTGCAGATTTAGGCTCTTTCCCAGTGCATCGTTCTAGACCTCACCAGTAATTCCTTTCAGACAGATTAATCTTATAATGCCAGTGACCGTCTTACAATCAATATATATGATCCCCCATTGAGTAAATTAAATAATGACCAGTTTTTGTGAATGTTATATTTTTCTTATTTTAATTTTTAGTAATTATTTTGTATAGGATAACATTTTATATATTTTTTAGATCTTTTATATAACATTAATTGATTAATTAATTAATTTATTGCTGAGCAGGATGTATAAAAAAAAATACTGCCAGCACTGTGTGCTGGATATACCTGAGGAAGGGGATAGATCGTCCCAGAAACGCATTGTGGCTTTTACATGTGTCATTTTTGGAATAAATAGTTATTATACTTAATCTGCCTATGACTGCCAGAATACTACTTCAGGTGTTTTTTAATTATATTGTGTTGTTCTCTATCCCCTTGGGGGTAAAGGTGCTGTGCAGCAGCCAATCTTTTGGCAGTGCTCCAGTTAGTGGGCTAACACCCGTGGTGAGCTCCGGTGCCCACATGACACTCACCTAAACAACAACCTTATCATTTAAAGTGTATCTAGTCGCCTTTTTAGCTATGGGGTCCGGCATTCTCTGTCCCTGATCAGTGTTTTAGGTGTATATAAGGCTGTGACGTACCTCTATCCTTCCAACACTGCGGCTCAGTTTCTATTCCTCCTGAAAGGATAGGCCTGGACACGCGTTCTCAATCTCTCAAAGAACAGTCTACGCTGCTGTTCAGCCATATTTGGGATCCTTTCTCGCTCCTGTAACTGGAGGTCTTGAAGCTGGATTTTAATGCCTTTAGGAAATAAATATTAAAATTATTACTTATGTTGGAAGACACACAGAGACATTGGGATGTCACTCTTTTTTAATTTAGGGAATGACATCCAATTTTAGGCACTAAGTCTCTAAATTAAAGTATACAGTGTCAATACTGCAACTAAAGTTAAAGGCTCTAGCATTAAAGAGTGTTTTCCACAAAGTTAATTTTATTTGATAGATCTTAGAATAATATATTCCAGAATTGGATGTGATTAAAAAAAAAATGTTCCTGTGCTGAGATCTTATATATGTGACCCTGCTAAGCAGGGCAGTAATTACCTCTAGACACGTGCCTAGGGCACCAGGTTTCAGGGGGCGTCACAATCAAGATTAACCCCTTAAGGACCGAGTCACTTGGCAGCTTAATGACCAGACCATTTTTTGCATTTCTGACCAGTGTCCCTTTATGAGGTAATAACTATGGACCGCTTCAACGGATCCTAGCGATTCTGAGATTGTTTTTTCGTGACATATTGGGTTTCATGTTAGTGGTAAACTTAGGACGATATTTTTTGCGTTTATTTGTGGAACAAATTATGAAAATTTTGCAATTTTCAAGTTTTTTATTTTTATTTTGTTAAACCAGGGAGTAATGTCACACAAAATGGTTAATATATAACATTTCCCACATGTCTACTTTACATCAGCACAATTTTGGAAACAACATTTTTCTTTGTTAGGAAGTTAGAAGGGTTCAAACTTCATCAGCAATTTCTCATTTCTCCAACAAAATTTACAAAGCCACTTTTTTTCGTGACCACATCACATTTGATGTGACTTTGAGGGGCCGATGTGACAGAAACTACCTAAAGGTGACACCATTCCAAAAACTGCACCCTCAGACTACTTAAAACCACATTCATGAAGAGTATTAACCCTTCAGGTGCTTTACAGGAACAAGAAGCAATGAGGAAGGAAAAAAATTAACATTTTACTTTTTCCAACACAAATGTTGCTTTATCCTCATATTTTGCATTTTCACAAGGGAAACAGGAGCAAATGGACCCTAAAATTTGTTGGGCAATTTCTCTTGAGTACACCGATACCTCATATGTTGTGGAAAACCAATGTTTGGGCGCATGGCAGGGCTCAGAAGGGAAGTATCGCCATTTGACGCTCCAAGTGGAAAATTAGCTGAAATCGTTAGTGAACACCATGTCGCATTTGGAGATTCCCTGATGTGCCTAAACAATGGAGCTCCCCCGCGAGTGAGATTTCGCGCTGATGATATAGGGCTCCGCTGTATTTTTAGTTACCAACACAGGTACAACAGGCAGGTGCAGGTTGCCACCCTTCTCCAGCTGCCTAGTTTTATCAGACTGGTAATCAAAATACAGCGGAGCCCTTTTTTTAAAAAAATTATTTCTTGAAATAATTTAAATTAAAAAAATGATGTGGGCTTCACCGTATTTTTAGTTTCCAGCCAGGTACAACTAGGCAGCTGGGGGCTGGAATCCACAGTGTGGAGAGGCCCAAGTGTTCTGGGCCACACGCTGCAAATTTGCTGCCCGCAGCCGCCCCAGGAAATGGCGCATTCATTAGAAGTGCCATTTCCTGGCGCTGTACCCAGACTCTTCAAGTTGCCCTGGTGCCGGTGGCAAACTGGGTAACGCCAGCTTTGTATTGGCAGCTGGCACTAAGCCCAAGGTTCATAATGTCGAGCTAATGTTAGACCCGGCCATTAGGAACCTCTAAGTCAATGGTAAATAAGACACCACACCGTGAAAAAATAATTTTATTACAAAAAACACAAACACATAATTGGACTCCATCTTTATTACCCCCACATGCCCTCCGATGTAGTCCACTACAATGGTCCCACGACAGTCAGTCGCCTCCAGAGACTGCAGTAAAAGATCAAGGGTCCTTTAGCTGCAGTCTCTGGGGTTACACTGATGCTGCACTGTATGGCAATGATCTGCCATACAGTGCAGCTCTCAGTGCTGCAAACCCAAGTCCCAGAGATCGCATGATCTCCGAGGCTTGGGTCAGCTTACCAGATGTCGCCATGTATGGCAACCTCGAATTGCCATGGTGATCAGCCCATCGCAATTACATTATGATGGGCCAATCACCGCGGGGAGAGGTGAGTGACACTGCGCTCCCTCTCCCCAGACCCTTAGTGCTGTGATCAGTAAGATCACAGCACTTAGGGGGCGACACAGAGCCAGGGACAGCGACCACACGGATCGCTGTCTCTGGCTGTCAGATCGCTCCTCTCAGCCTCATCTCCTCCAAGCAGGGGAAGACGCTGAAAGGAGCGGGGCAGAGCCAGCGGTCGGGCAGCACAGGATGGAGGAGAGCGGGCATCGGAGAAGACGGAGGCGGGGCAGTGGAAGGAGGTGAGCGGTGAGAGGAGAGCAGAGGGAGGAGAGTCGGGAGTGGAGGCAGGAGAGTGGGCACTGGAGGGCAGAAGTCGGAGGTGAGTTGTGGGAGGAGACCGGAGGGAGGGAGGAGGACCAAGAGACGGGAGCGGAGGCAGGAGAGCTGGGAGAGGAGGTGAGCGGGGCACAGGATGGATGGGAGCCTGGAGAGGCGGGGAGAAGAGGGAGGAGAGCGAAAGGAGACCGGGAATAGGGAGGAAAGAGGAGAAAGGAGGGAGGAAGAAGACCGGGGAGTGGAGGCAGGAGAGTGGGGAAAGGAGGGAGGAGACCGAGAAGAGGAGGGAGGAAAGCAGAGAGAGGAGGGAGAAGACTGGGGAGTAGAGGCAGGAGAGCGGGGAGAGAAGTCAGGTGAGCGGGGAGAAGAGGGAGGAGAGCAGGAAGAGGAGGGAGGAATAGTCATCACACGAACAAGTCGCTTGGTACACTACCACTCTGAATATATAACATAAATGAAGTCTGATCACATACTTCTTGATGTACTTTGAACCCACACGTTTTTATTCAGTGCATGTTAGCACAGACCTTACATAGGCCACAAGTAAAAAATCCCATCACGAGAGGGGGCTTGATCATAGATCCTGAACACCGATATTGGCTATGTACTAAAATATCCATTATATTCCTGCAGTTATGTAAGGGTAATAAAGTTTGTTACTAACCTTGTAGTGGGGTTTTTATTTGGTCAGATGCTGCAGCTTACTGGCTAAAGGTACATGTATCTAAAAAGGGAGTGAAAACCATCCCAAAATACAGGTTGAAAAATAGGTTGATAAGGTACAACAGATATAATTCCTGGCACATCTGAAGTATATTTGAGAATAATGAAAGGTGAAAGCCAATGTAGTGGCTTAAAGGGAACCTGACCTCTCCAAATCACCCCCAACCCTATTAATACCTGTCCCTGCATCCTAACATATCAGTATTAGTGCTCCTTTTCTATAAAAAAAAAGCGCTCTGTAACATTGGAATAATCAACAATATACACTTACAAATCTGAGACTTCTTGTCCCTAAATAAGTCTCACAGGGCGTCCCCTGTGAGACTCTAAGCCCTCCCTAGGTGCTCAATTTCACACCCTGAATGATCCACCCTCTCTCTGTCTGTGCTGCTGTGATGTGGAGCTGAAGGCAGGACTGATGATTTGCATTCTGTGAGTGATAGAGAGGGGGGAGGGCAATGCCTGCACAAGCAGAGAAACACGGACAGAGAGAGGGTGGATCCTGGAGCCTGCAAAACACACCCTAAGGGCTAAAGAATATAGCCCCTGCTAATTATAATCCCTAATGAGTGAGTATAAAATCGTTTTTATGCACTTTCACAGGATGCTTTTAGGAGACAAAAGAAGTGTGAGATTAGTGATGGGATACTACATTGACATGTTTTGGTAGCTTAGGAGGCGTTCTGGAGATGACAGGATCCCTTTAAAGATGCAAAGGACACAGTAAGGGTATGTGCTCCCGGTTCGGAGGAGCTGCGTGTTGCACGCAGCTCCTCCAGACCTGAGTGAAGGCGCAGGGAGACCGCAGCCGCCCTGTACCCATCATGTGGGCGGGTTCAGGGCGGCTACTCCCTGCAGTCTCTTTGTGGCAGCCGCTTCCGACTCCGCAGCATGAAACAAACATGCTGCGGAGGAGCGGACTGCCGGTAACCAGCACTGCAGCTCCAAACACGCTGCGGACGGGTTAAGCATAGTGAGGATGGGATTTCTTGAAAACCCATCCACTATGCTTGTACTGTACTACACAGTTTTGGACACAGCGGCAAGACGCTGCGTCCAAAACGCTGCGTATACTGATCGTCTGCATGCACCCTTAAGCAAGGTGCATCAGGAATAACAGGATAACAGGAGTTATTATGATCATCTACATACACTGGAGGGAATTCCAGTAACAAAGGATATATGAGGAAAATAATATGAGAGATAAAGGATAAGGTATGAAACCCTAAGGAGGAATATAACCCAGGAAGGATGAATAAGGAGATTTTTGTGTACTCACCGTAAAATCCTTTTCTCTTAGCCTCTAATTGGGGGACACAGAACCATGGATGTTATGCTGCTGTCCACTCGGAGGTGACACTAAGCAGAATCTGCAAAAGAGTTAAGTGGCTTCTCCTCTGCAGTATACACCCCTGGAGCAGGCACTGCCTCACCAGTTTTGTGCTAAAGCAGTAGGAGAGTTAACATATAATAACAGTAAAACAGGGCCTGTAACCACACAGGCAACCTGTGCAAACAGATATCGCTAACAAGTTAATAAAAGTGTAACAGGGTCTGAAATTAAACAGACACGTGTGTAAACAGGTAAGAGTTAGCAAAGCAATATTAGTACAACAAGACCCGTAACTAAGCAGGCACATGCGTAATCCGTGAAGTCAACAGAGCAATAATTGTATAACAAGGCCTGTAAGTAAACAGGCTCACAGTACTACAAGGCCTGTAGCCTAACAGGCACACGTTTAAACATACAAAAGTTAACAGAGTGATAATAGGCAAACATGTGTAGACATGTCAACCCTGTAACAGCTGAGAAGCTATGTAAGAACTGTAGAAAAGGCCCACAAGGGCAACAGGGTGGGTGCTGTGTCCCCCAATTAGAGGCTAAGAGAAAAGGATTTTACGGTGAGTACACAAAAATCTCCTTTTCTCCTTCGCCTCATTGGGGGACACAGAACCATGGGATGTCCCAAAGCAGTCCCTGGGTGAGAAAAAACAATGGAGCTAGTCACACTGAACATGATCAGTGAGGAACTATGCACCGACAGGCGGGCTGCTGTTGCCTGGAGGGCACGTCTAGCCAAACCTGCGACTGCCAAAGACTGAGTGCAAGCCCTGTAGTGGCTTGAGTATGTGTGTAGGCTAACCACCTTGGCTGTAAACACACTTTTTGCGCTGACACCTGGTGCCCAACGGACCAGGAGGCTATCACAGCCATAGTAGAATGTGCCGTGACAATGCAGGAAGGGATGAGTTTTCGATGGTATAAGCGTCTTGGATGGTTAGACGAATACACCAGGTTAGAGGAGCCGTAGAGGCTGACATGTCATTATTTCTGCCCTCTGGAAGAAGGTAGAAAGAGAATCCGGCCTCTTCGAGAGGCACTGATCTTGGATACTTAGATGCGTAGGGACCTGACAAGGTCCTGCATATGCAGGTCCTTCACGACCAGAAAGCCTGGAGTCGGGCGCAGCGATGACAGAGCCGCCTTCATTGAGGTGGAAGGAGTATACCGCCTAAGAAGAAGGATGGGACCAGCCGTAGGACCGTCTTGTTCAGGTAGAGGACCAGAAAAGATGGTTTACATGAGAGCACTGAAAGTACCGATACCTCTGTAGAGAAAAATAATTTTCCACCAAAGCATATTACTGTCTGGATGAAAATGCTAAGGGTAATATCCCATAGAGGCTCAAAATGTTGCTCTTTTAGTGCCGTGAGGACGAAGATCAGGTCGCGCAGGAGTAGTCCTGTTGTATGGAGACCTTAAATGGGAGACCCTTTGAAAGAAGGATTTTCATAGAGGCCTGGTGGCAAGACGTTTTTGGAAGAAGGTGAAACAGGCTGAAAACCTGCTGTGTCAGAGATCTCAAAGACAGACCTGAGTCTAGGTCTGAGTGTAAGAAACGGAAAGTTCTTGGTATGAAATAGGGCTAAGGGGAATGACCCGTATAGGTGCTTGGAGCTAAAGAAAAACAAAGTGATTAAACTCGTGGTATATCGTTGAGAAGGCTGGCTTACTTGCTGTGACTATGGTCGCTACAATATCCAGGGGAAAAAAACCCCTTGGGTTAAGTTCCAGGTCTCAAGGCTATGCCACTAATTTCAGAGTTGAGGAATTCCGAGGGAGAACTGGTCCTGAGAGAGCAGGTCTGGACTGTCTGTTAGTCGTTCTGGTACTGCTGGCATGTTGGATAAAATTTGCGTCCAAGCACATCTGGGCCAGTCTGAAAACACAAAGATGATCCGGTGACATACTTGTTTGACCTTCCACACTATCCTGGTAGTTGGAAGAATATAGTGGAGATGGAGACAGATCCAGTCTTGGACTAGTGCGTCTGTCGTATTGACTGCAGGTCCTAGTACCTGGCCAGAAGGGATGGAACCGTAGCATGGAGACATGAGGCGTCAGATCCATATGTATAGGTCCCTGGCGCTGGAAGCCTTGACGGAAGACATCTGGATGAAGGCACCACTTCCTTGAATCAGTCCCTTGGCAGGTTAGCTTGGTATGAGAACAGCTGACAGTACAGTGTTCAAGTATTCCACCGGTGAAGGATGTGGCGAACATCTGTGATCACTTGGAAACTGCGGTTTCTACCCTGGTCGTTGACATATGCCATGGCTGTGGCATTGTCTGACTGTATCATGACAAGTCCGACTGCCAGAAGATGACTGAATGATGTCAGTACTAGAAATACTGCCCAAATCTTCGTAGATTGAGGGGCATCTTTGGGTGTGAGCGGGACTACTGCCATATGCATTGTGATGGGAGTATATCGTACCATATCCTGTTCCTTGGCCATGTCTAAGCATGGATAGCTGAAAAGGCTGTAGGTGCAGCTGAGGCTATGAAACTGCCTGCCATTCTGTCACTATCTTGTTTAAGACTGTTATAGCCATTGTGAAGGATTGAGGAGACCGCTGAAGGAGACTGCAGATTCCCAGACGAAAAATCTGTGTCCTGTCTGGGAAAATCCAATATGGCCGAGACTACATATGTAATGCTGCAGCATGTGGCCATCAGGAATACGCAGCGGAGTTGGGACTCCTGGAATTTGTGTGCTGTGCTGCAGCATGTGCCTTGGAATTGGGGTAGACTCATGGAGGGTAATCCGCCCACCGAGTCTTCTTAACGTGCCCATTGAAAGTTACAGTGTTTGCAGACTCTGAAAATCATGCATTGATGAAGTATAGACATTTCCAACTTCAGGCTGGATTTATGATCTTCAGGTCTCACGGTAATCACTTTTGACTCCTGAGTCGAGAAAGGACTGACTGCGTGGAAGAAGGTTCGGGCCACAGCCACACGGTGGGCCGGAGGGCCCATCCATTGGGTTAATGTAGTCGCGAGTCTGCGAGGTCCTGCTTCGGGTGGGGCTGAGCAGAGGCCGTGCGCGTGTTATCTCAAGCCAAATACCTAATATAGATGCAGCGAGGAGATTGGCAGCTAGGATCATGTTCCACGTACTGCAACCTAGAGCCTTGTTTTTGTAGTCTGGGAATGGAGTCCGAGTAGACCTTGTGCGGTCACAACTTCAACCCGAATCCCCAACAGGGGAGAGATGAGGAAGGCGAATGCTATGGGTCGTAGGTTCCAGAGGCCCTTAGTTGAATTACCCGTGCCACTGCAGATCACAGTGTTTCAGCCTGCGTCTTGTGAGACTTGACTGTTTTCACCGCCAATCAGAGCTCCAGTTGTGGCGTCTGGAGAGGATTGGCGAACAGTCCTGTTACGCCTTAGGGTACCTTTACACGCCACAACTATTGCTGGCGATCGGAGGCAACCGCACGTTTTTGACGGTTGCCTCCGAACGCCGATGCCGAGTGTACACGCCGCAATTGCATCGTCAACCCAAGAGTACGTGCCTCTCTGGAAGTTGCCACAGAAACTGCAGCAAACATCCTATTGACTCCCGACGCCGCTTCACACGCCGCAATCCCCAAAGGAATGTGGGCGTACATGATCAGCGCCGCAAGAACATAGGCGTGACGAGACTTATGTATTCCGCGCCCCAAACACGCTGATTAGACAACGCAATAGCGTCATGATTTGCCAGCCTGCGCAGGAAGGCTGGGCTAATACACGACGCCATTGCAATTGTGTAATGTGAATGGACAGCTCTTCCAATATGTCACCCTGTGAAGGGACAGCCAATGGAAACACAGTAGCCACCACCAATCATCGCTGGGGGGGGGGGGGGGGCGTATCCAGCACTGTGTCACACCTTTGGGAAATCAGTAGGCGACGCAGATTCCATCCCTATCGCCCCTTCAAACGCCAAACCCAGGGCAATTCACCTTCAGGGTTGCGTCTGGTTTTTGAACACTGCTCTGAAACCGCAACCGGGAGCAACTTTCAAAATCACTACCGGGTTCCACAATCACACGCCGCAATTTCGTAGCAATCTCAGGGCAACGGTGACGGAAACCCGGATTGCCTCTCAGTTGCTACACTGTAGTTGCGGCGTGTAAAGGTACCCTTACAGTTGTCAAGTAATTGTAGGTTATATAAGCTTCAACTGGGCTCTCCAACAGTGGGGGCCCGAGGAAGGAACCTGTCAGTTAAACCTGTAATAAGTCTACCACTAAAAAGGTCCCTGCGTGGCGACCGATGCTTTGTCACACCTAACCTAAGCTCTGTCCAACCCTAACGATTCCGAAGGACCGGAATCCGTTATGCCGACGGTGGATAAAGGCCGTCCTGATGTGTTCTGGGGGTGGAAAGTGCTTTTGCCTCCTTAGCGCCTGAGGTTAGCTTATACAGTAATTCTCCGAACAGGCGTCTACTGAGGCATGGGAGACCTGTGATGGCTTCCTCACGAGCACTTCCGCCTTCCATCCATATAACCAGATGCCACGTCTACTGGCGATGGCAGTGAACGCTGTTATTGCAGAGCAATTGGCAGCGACCAGAACTGGTGTATCAGCTAGTCCCGAGGTAACAACTCGGGCTGTCTGGGTCACCAGAGTAAGATCGGCGGGCGGGAGTGATCTGCAAGATACACATGTGATGTGGGTAAAAGCGGAAGTGATGTGGGTAAAAGCAAAATAGATATGCATACGTAATGGCTGGCCATTAAGGGTAGTATTAGGTGGGCCGACAGGAACCTTCATCTGACTGGCCCAGCTTCCGTGCTGAAAAAAACTGTAAGTCTTTATTGCACTGCCCCTTGTAGTATGATATTGCTCCATGCCTGGCGGAGATAGGCGGATAAGGTGCGGCAGGAAATAGTACTGCTGGGTGTCCTGCAGTTGATACTGGCGACTGAGACACAGCAGGGTTGTGCCGATTGTATCTTCCAGAGCCCCTGTGGGCAGCCTTACTCTCTTAGGTGAAGGCTGCTAGGGAGAACTTCTGAGAGTACTTCTGGGATACTTGACTCCAGCTGCACATCCTGAGAGCTGTAGCAGGGGAAAGCATTGCTGAACCCCTGACAGCTGGCAACAGTCATGTGGAGTGTGCCCTGAGGGCTGATGCATGGGGTTAAACCCTGCTGAGCCCTAAACAGTAATGCACTAGCTGTGCTTTTAACCGTTGAGCTGCAGTAGGGAAAAACCCTGTTAAGGTCAGGGAGTTTGCTATCATGCAGCTGGTGACTAAGTGGGAGTTGCTCCATCTCCCTTAGTCTGTGCGATGCTCTTTGACTGTAGCCGGCGCCACTTGTGCTATTGAGAAGTGGGCACACTGTATGGCAGCACGTCTGTATTATACATTTGTGCCCTTATGAGAATGGCCGCCGCTGCTTAGAGAAGGGGCGGTACAACCATGACAAGGCGCGCAGGGGCTCTCGCAACAAGCGCCAGGAACAGCTGTCCCGCCCCCCTTTGTAATGCGGCTGCAGTCCGGTCCGCCCGTTATTACGCTGTCCGCGTCATTCGTCATCATCCGGGGGGCGGGCAAAAGGCAGCAGTTTCGCGCTAGGTCGAAGCCTGAATTAGAAGCCCTATGCCGGAAATGGCTACGGGCCGGAGCAGAGGTGCGGGAAGGGGTCGAAAATGACCTGGACCCAACCATGACTCCTGGGCCCTGCCGCGCCAGTATAGTGATGTCCCCTGCAGGAGATCCAGAAAGCTGGATCTTCTGCGGTTTCCTGCATGCAGGAGCCTGCGCCCCAGGAGTCCATATTGCTCCAGCAGTATGGATGCTGATGCACAGGGGCCATGGATGCTTCCTTGCCTGGGGTCTTTGTGCAGGGGCCATGGCTGCCTCCTGGGAGTCCTTTACCGCAGGGGGCTTCCATGTTTGGCCCATGATATGCAGTGGGGAAGTATAGGTGCGGGCCGGCGTGGCAGTCCGATGGTACTGCCGCGTGGCAGTCCGCTGGCCGCCATAATGCAAGGGGAGGTTGGGGGGACCCATATTACACCCCATTTCGCCCCAGACGTCCCAGAGTCTGCAGTTCTAGCTGTGGCTCTGTAGGTGCAGGGAATGGAGCCCAGAGGGGGCCTGTACCTGGTGCTGCCTCCACCTAATGCCGTTAGGGAGGAATCCTGCTATCAACATCCAGATGGAGGTCCTGGGCAGCGGAGATGCTGTTCTCGACATCATGGATGGATCTGCAGCCGCTATCCTGATGGAGGTCCGGGTCTATTCTCGACATCAGGATGGATGGGGTATCTCAACTTCTGCCCAGGTACCCACAGGGGCTGGGGAAGGAGGACGGACACATGAGGATTCATGGAGGTCCGTGAGTGTCTCCACTTCGGCCCAGACCCCAAGGGGGGATGGGGAAGGAGGAACGGCATATAAAAGGGAAAAATCTCAACCTCAGCTCTGCAGCCCACAGGGTGGAGTATACCGGGGGCCGCTCTGGGCCCACTTTTCTTTGAATCGAAAAGAACTAACGAAGAGAGAAATTTGTGGGTGCCTCCTATGACACTAAGCAAAAAACTGGTGAGGCAATGCCTGTGCCAGAGGTGTATACTGCAGAGGAGGAGCCAATTAACTCTTTTGCAGATTCTGCTTAGTGTCGTCTCTTAGTGGACAGCAGCATAACACCCATGGTTCTGTGTCCCCCAATGAGGCGAAGGAGAAAGTAACATATACGATACATATGTGGAAAATTGCCCCAATGGAAAACAACAAATATGTGTACCTTTAGCCAGTTATATAGGTCTATTAGGACTTAAACTACAGCATCTGACCAAATAAAAACACCACTACAAGGCTGCTAACAAACTTTAATAAGGAGACTGTTTTGTATCCCTTCTACCATTATGGTGCCGAACTTGTCCATATCTCCTGTATATACACAGACAGGGGAGAGTCTTACGAACCAACTTGATCCACGGATACTAACGTACACAGGATTCAACAGGTCATTTCCTTTTTCTGCTGCGATCAGACGCTCGTCATCCATATTAAGAAAATTAGGTCTGTCATCCCAGGAGTTGGTCTTTATTTGGTTACCCCTAGAAAAGCATTGAATAAACACATTTATTAACTGGAGGAATAGATGTATACATACAATTCTAGATTAATTTAAAATATGAATTTTACAGTTACAAAATAATCTGGAATTTCACAAAATCAATAGCAGAAGACCAATCATAAGATGACGCTGTGGTTTATCTTGTGTTAGCCTTTTATCTAGGGCTGTTAAAGTAATGCATGGTGATCTGTAAACGCAGTGGTGACCCTAGCCTCTCTGCTGCCTGAGAACTTGCAAAAAAGCGCCCCCCTCCATAGTACATTATTAAAATCGTTAGAAATAAATCTGGGTCATATAGATTCATATCTATCCTGTAAAAATGAGTACAAGACTGTTTTGTATCCCTTCTACCATTATGGTGCCGAACTTGTCCATATCTCCTGTATATACACAGACAGGGGAGAGTCTTACGAACCAACTTGATCCACGAATACTAACGTACACAGGATTCAACAGGTCATTCCCTTTTTCTGCTGCGATCAGACGCTCGTCATCCATATTATATTTATTTGTTAAAAAAATGTTGTGCGTCATCCCAGGAGTTGGTCTTTATTTGGTTACCCCTAGAAAAGCAATGAATAAACACATTTATTAACTGGAGGAATAGATGAATACATACAATTCTAGAATCATTTAAAATATGAATTTTACAGTAACAAAATAATCAGGAATTTCACAAGATTCATATCTATCCTGTAAAACATTAGATGAAAAGTGGTAGTTCGTTCGTTGCCGTCTGTCCGTTGGTTCCAAGTAATCACAAGATGTAAAAAGCAATACCTTTAATGTCTATTTCTAGCGTGTTTCGTGGTGCTCCAGACCACTTCATCAGAGATCCACAAAGGTTTCAGAGTGACACATCGCCTTAGCTTCAGGGCGTTATTGCGGCGTGTGAAGACGCCATCGGCAATCTGAAGCAGCCATAAAAAACGTGCATGCGCCCGTTAGATCGCCAGGCGATATTGCGGCGTGTGAGGTACCATAAGAGGTGACACTCAAAGTGCCTCACAGTTGCTGTATGTGGGCGGATTGGGATCCCGTCGCACTGCGTCTGGTAAAAAATAAAGAATCAATAAAAAATAAAAATATCAGGTCGGCTCTGAATAAAAAGAGGTTCAGAGCCACGTCTACCTCCTGTAGACACTAAGCTTAAACTGAATGGCTGTCCCTCTGGACCGGGGTGTATACTACAGAAGAGGAGCTAACTTTTTTGTTTTAACTTAGTGTCGCCTCCTAGTGCCAGCCAGCATACACCCATGGTCTGTGTGCCCAAATTAGGCGAAAGAGAAACTTAACTTTGTTATTCAAACTGTTTGTACTATCAAATGTTATGCTTTAATGAAAATCTATTTGATTTAAAAAAAAAAAAACGTTAAAGCCAAAGTGCTCATTTAATCTGCATGTTGCCACCGTACCCAGCCCATAAATCCATCGCCTTCCGAGTCTAGCTAAGGTTCTACTGACGTTGCCACCTATCGGGTCACAGACAGGTGACGAGCCTCACAATTGTGGCAAATTTTCAAGTGCCGTATAATTGGCTTTAGACTTCAGGGGGGGCTGTCTTGGCTTTCTTCTGCGTGAACGCACACCTAGATTTTCAATGCTACGGTGGTCATGGCTATGGAATAGCCATCACACGAACAAGTCGCTTGGTACACCACCACTCTGAATATATAACAAAATGAAGTCTGATCACATACTTCTTGTTGTACTTTGAACCCACACATATTTTTGTTCAGTGCATGTTAGCACAGACCTTACATAGGCCACAAGTAAAAAATCCCATCGCAAGAGGGGGCTTGATCATAGATCCTGATTGGCTATGTACTAGAATATCCAATATATTCCTGCAGTTATGTAAGGGTAGTAAAGTTTGTTAGTAACCTTGTAGTGGGGTTTTTATTTGATCAGATGCTGCAGCTTAAGTCCTAATAGACCTATATAACTGGCTAAAGGTACATGTATCTAAAAAGGGAGTAAAAACCATCCCAAAATACAGGTTGAAAAATAGGTTGATAAGGTACAACACATATAGTTCCTGACACATCTGAAGTATATTTGAGAATAATGAAAGGTGAAAGCCAATGTAGTGGCTTAAAGATGCAGAGAAGGACACAGTAAAGCAAGGTGCATCAGGAATAACAGGATAACAGGAGTTATTATGATCATCTATATACACTGGAGGGAATTCCAGTAACAAAGGATATATGAGGAAAATAATATGAGAGATAAAGGATAAGGTATGAAACCCTAAGGAGGAATATAATTCAGGAAGGATGAATAGTAACATATACGATACATATGTGGAAAATTTCCCCAATGGAAAACAACAAATACGTGTACCTTTAGCCAGTTATATAGGTCTACTAGCTGTAGTACCCGGCTACGCCCGGGTTAATAAATAACTGCTGTTAGCTATAACAAAATAGAATTTGAATATGTCATATTAATGACCTGTAGGAAAATAGAAGCTGAGCTGTGATTGGTTGCTATAGGCAGCCTAATAAATCTCCAGCCAACAGTAAACCCTCCCCCTGGCCGGGCAGTATATGTTGCCTAACACATACACATAATAGACAGCTCATGTGACTGACATCTGCCTTAATTCCCTATATGGCACATGTGTTGCACATTGGCTGTTTTTAATCAGATATTTATGTTTGAAAATTAAAGATAGCACACGTATGAGGCGAGTTGTGTGAGGTGATTTGTGCACATCTGTGTCTGTCTGTGTGGTGTGTGTGTCCCTGGGGTGTGTATGTGTGTGTCCCTGTGGGGGGGGGGTCTGTGTGGTGTGTGTCCCTGTTGTGTGTGTCTCTTTGTGGTGTGTGTGTGTCCCTGTGGGGTGAGTGCATGTGTCCCTATAGGGTGTGTATTTGTGTGTGTCCCTGTGGGGGGGTCTGTGTGGTGTGTGTGTGTACCTGTGGGGTGAGTGCATGTGTCCCTATAGGGTGTGTATATGTGTGTCCCTGTGGGGGGGGGGGTGTCTGTGTGGGGTGTGTGTCTCTGTGTTGTATCTCTTTGTGGTGTGTGTGTGTCCCTGAGGGGTGAGTGCATGTGTCCCTATAGGGTGTGTATGCGTGTGTGTCCCTGTGGGGGGGTCTGTGTGGTGTGTGTGTGTCTCTTTGTGGTGTGTGTGTGTGTCCCTGAGGGGTGAGTGCATGTGTCCCTATAGGGTGTGTATGTGTGTGTGTCCCTGTGGGGGGGTCTGTGTGGTGTGTGTGTCTCTTTGTGGTGTGTGTGTCCCTGTGGGGTGAGTGCATGTGTCCCTATAGGGTGGCTATGTGTGTGTGTCCCTGTGGGGGGGGGGTCTGTGTGGTGTGTGTGTCTGTGTTATGTGTGTCTCTTTGTGGTGTGTGTGTGTCCCTGTGGGGTGAGTGCATGTGTTGCTATAGAGTGTGTGTGTGTCCCCTTGGGGGGGTGTGTGTGTCTCTGTGTTGTGTGTGTGTCCCTGTGGGGTGAGTGCATGTGTCCCTATAGGGTGGCTATGTGTGTGTGTGTCCCTGTGGGGGGGTCTGTGTGGTGTGTGTCTCTGTGTTGTGTGTGTCTCTTTGTGGTGTGTGTGTGTGTTCGGGTGCGTGGTGAGTATCCAATGTTAGGGCTGCACTTTAGCGAATATACACTTGCTGTTACTCTTTGTGTGCGTGTGTGGTGTGTATACATGTCCCCGTGTGTGGTGAATATCTCATGTTGGGGCCCCACCTTAGTGACTATATGCTGGTATGTGCTGTTAGTCTTTGGTGCTATCATTAAGCCTCTCTCATTCACAACTGTCAACTGGTAACTGTCACTTTTTCCCCATTATGTAGATAGGGGCAAAATTGTTTGGTAAATTGGAATGCGCGGGGTTAAAATTTCGCCTCACAACATAGCCTATGACGCTCTCGGGGTTCAGACGTGTGACTGTGCAAATTTTTGTAGCTGTAGCTGACAGCTGTTGATTTTCCTCCCACACGTTTCCTTTCCCTTTTTCCCCATTATGTAGATAGGGGCAAAATTGTTTGGTGAACTAGAACGCGCAGGGTTAAAATTTCGCCTCACAGCATAGCCTATGACGCTCCCGGGGTCCAGACGTGTGACTGTGCAAAATTTTGTCTCTATAGCTGACAGCTGTCGATTTTCCTCCCACACGTTTCCATTCACTTTTTCCCCATTATGTAGATAGGGGCAAAATTGTTTGGTGAACTGGAACGCGCAGGGTTAAAATTTTGCCTCACAACATAGCCTATGACGCTCTCGGGGTCCAGATGTGTGACTGCGCAAATTTTTGTGGGTGTAGTTGCGACGGTGTAGATGCCAATCCCGGATATACATACACACACACACACACACATTCAGCTTTATATATTAGATTAGGACTTAAACTACAGCATCTGACCAAATAAAAACACCACTACAAGGCTGCTAACAAACTTTAATAAGGAGACTGTTTTGTATCCCTTCTACCACTATGGGGCCAAACTTGTCCATATCTCCTGTATATACACAGACAGTGGAGAGTCTTACGAACCAACTTGATCCACGGATACTAACGCACACAGGATTCAACAGGTCATTTCCTTTTTCTGCTGCGATCAGACGCTCGTCATCCATATTAAGAAAATGAGGTCTGTCGTCCCAGGAGTTGGTCTTTAATTGGTTACCCCTAGAAAAGCAATGAATAAAAACATTTATTAACTGGAGGAATAGATGTATACATACAATTCTAGATTCATTTAAAATATGAATTTTACAGTTACAAAATAATCTGGAATTTCACAAAATCAATAGCAGAAGACCAATCATAAGATGACGCTGTGGTTTATCTTGTGTTAGCCTTTTATCTAGGGCTGTTAAAGTAATGCATGGTGATCTGTAAACGCAGTGGTGACCCTAGCCTCTCTGCTGCCTGAGAACTTGCAAAAAAGCGCCCCCCTCCATAGTACATTATTAAAATCGTTAGAAATAAATCTGGGTCATATAGATTCATATCTATCCTGTAAAAATGAGTACAATCCTGGATATTTTAGAGAAATAGAAGAAAAGATGTCCAAAAACAAGGATGTCAGCGCCATCACAAGCACATACAAGAACCGCACAGAGGAATCCAGAAAAAGGGTGATTAACCCCTTCCCTCCCCGACGATTTTCCGTTTTCCACTTTTTGTTTGTCCCTCCCTTTCTTCCAAGAGCCATAACTTTATTTTTCTGTCAATACAGACATAGGGGGCTTGTTTCTTGCGGGACAAATTGTACTTTCAGATGAAATTATTTATTTTACCATATAGTGTACAGGAAAATAAGAAAAAATTCCAAGTGCAATGAAATTGTAAAACAAAAGTGCACCTATATGTTTGTTTTTTTATTCATTATGTTCACTATATGGTAAAACTGACATGTTGGTATGATGTATTGGGTCGGTACGAGTTCGTAGATATTAAACAAGTATACTTTTACTGTTATCTAAGTGATGAAAAAAAATTGTGCTTTTGTCGCCATTTTCCAAGACCCATCGCGTTCTCATTTTTCGGGATCTGGGGCAGTGTGACGGCTTATTTTTTGTGCTTTGAGATGACATTTGCAATGATACCATTTTTGGGTAGATACATTGTTTTGATCGTGTGTTACTGAATTTTACTGCAATGTTGCAGCGTCCAAAAAAAATGTAATTTTGTCGTTTGGACTTTTTTTTCCTCCGTTTTGTAGTTTACGAATCTGATTAATAAATTTTATATCTTGATAGAGCAGGCATTTCTGAACGCGGCTATACCAAACATGTATTTTTTTATTATAGTTTTATTTTCAGTGAGGCATTTGAACTTTTGTATTTTTTTCATATTTTGAAAAACATTTTTTTTACCTTCTCTTTATTTTACACTAGCCACTAGAGGGCCTCAGCACTGTACAGTCCAATCGCTTATCCTATGTACTGAAAAGCTGCAGCACTTCATTACATAGGGAAAGTGATCACTGTCTGAGGATGCTGGTGCTCGTCAGTCTTTCAGAGGAAGTGATCCCAGACAGCTTCCGGGGCCATTACAGTACCTTATAACTGCGATGCATCTAGCGTAAGGCCTAAAGGGAAAGATTGTGATAGTTTCTATATTTGGTGCTCGTCTTCACTCCTCTGTCAATGGTAAACTATTGAGTATCCAGCAACCACATTTAGGCTGTCTTCACACACAGTATTTTTGCTGCGTTTTGTGAGGATCTGTTTTTGGTGAAAGCTGCACCAAGAACGGATCCTCACAAAGTGCAGTGTTCGGTGTGTGCACGCCGCTGCAGATTTCTCCCTTGACGCGCTCCCCCAGTGACCGCTGGCGATGTCCTTTCATCCTCAGAGGCTTCATCGTCGCTCCCTCTAGGACCCTGCAGCCTGCCATGTGACCGGGTGACATTGCTCGGTTACATGGTGCTGTCCAAGGTCATGCACAGGTACTGTGGCTTCGGGATGAGGGGAGATCACTGAGGGAGTGCTGCGAGGTGAGTAAATAGCGCAGTGATAAAGGGAGATTTTTGTGTACTCACTGTAAAATCCTTTTCCCTTAGCCTCTAATTGGGGGACACAGGACCGTGGGTGTTATGCTGCTGTCCACTAGGAGGCGACACTTTGTATATTCTGAAAAAGACAACAGTGCGGCTCCTCCCCTGCAGTATATACACCCTGGCTGGCTCCAGCCTCACCAGTTTTGTGACCAAAGAAATAGGAGAGCCAAATAACACATATAGGAATACATTGTGAAAGAGGGAGAAATGGCGCACATAGGGTCTTATCTGTGTAGTGAAGGATATAGCTCGGTGTGTGATACACTCACCTTAGAAGGTTGTGCCAGTTCACAACACCTATTGATCACAAAGAGCCAGGCTGCTGCACCTCCTAAAGGATTCAAGGTGTGTAAAAAATGAAAAGGAGTTTCCACGTGCGCTGCCCCGGGTATTGATTGGACTTGAAAGGTTGATCCAAGAATCTTTATTTGTAAAATCTCAACGCGTTTCGAGAGGTTCTCCTCACTTCATCAGGAGATACAAGCATTACATACATGTGTGAATACATCCTTATATATTACCAATGAAAAAAAAAACAAAAAAACCACAAACAGCTTTATTGATCACAAACAGTCCCTGAACTCTGATATGCGTTTAAATAATTAAAAATTCATATAATACTGCACTTATACATATCTAAAACATCACATCTCATTCTTGCTGAGATCTGCTAAAATTTACTAAAAACTCTCAATAGACATCATCTCTAAATCATCTATTAAAATATCTTTAGCAGACATTCTAAAGGGATCCTCTGTTAATTCCCATTCTAAATTATCATTATTTTCTCTCATTTCCTATAGTCCATAGGAGGATATTACTCCACTCCTATCCTTTATTTTGCTTTGCCCTCCGAGGGAAATGTGAACAACAACTGCAAGTAACTCTGAACTGAGATAACAAGAAAACAGCCTGAAAGAGGCAACAGGGAAGGTGCTGTGTCCCCCAATTAGAGGCTAAGAGAAAAGGATTTTATGGTGAGTACACAAAAATCTCCTTTTCTCCTTCGTCTCATTGGGGGACACAGGACCGTGGGACGTCCTAAAGCAGTGCCTGGGTGAGTACACAGCCCTTATCATAGCGATCTACAGGTGGGCCACCGCAGCCTGCAGAATACGTCTGCTGAGGACTGGACATGTACCTTGTAATGTTTCGTGAACGTGTGGAGGCTGGACCAGGTGGCAGCCTTGCACACCTGTTCAGCAGAAGCCTGGTGCCGGATGGCCCAAGAAGCCCTTACCGCACGAGTAGAATGCGCACGCAGCCCACTTGGAATGTGTTGATTCTTGAGTTGGTAGGTTTCAGTGATGGTTGTCCTGATCCATTTGGCAAGAGTAGCCCTTTACGGTGAACCTCCGGAAGAACGAACAGAGAGTTCGACTTCCGAAAGGCCGCCGTTCGGGATATGTAAAGGCGGAGAGCCCGAACCAGATCTAGCGTATGCAGTGCCCTTTCCACACTATGAACCGGCGCTGGACGAAATGAAGGCAGAGTTATGTCCTCATTCAGGTGGAAAGAGGAAACCACCTTGGGAAGGAAAGATGGAACCAGACGGAGGACTACCTTGTCCTGGTGGAAGGAGAGAACAGGGGGCTTGCAAGATAGAGCAGCAAGTTCCAACACGCGGCAGATAGATGTAACCGCAACAAGGAATACCACCTTTTGGGACAAAAGACGAAGGGAAATGTCTTTAAGAGGCTCAAAGGGAGGCCTCTGTAGGGTGTCCAGAACCAGATTTAAATCCCATGTTTCTAAGGGCCTTCTGTAAGGGGGAACAAGGTGGGCAACCCCCTGTATAAAGGTCCTGACTTGCGATTTGTTTGCTTGTCTGTGCTGAAAAAGAACCGACAATGCTGAGATCTATCCCTTTAAGGATCCTAAGGAGAGGCCGAAGTCAAGACCGGCCTGAAGGAATCCTAAAATGGCGGGTAGGGAAAAACGGAGCGGCGGAAGGTTTTGGCACCTACACCAGGAGAAAAAAGCCTTCCAGGTGCGATGGTAAATGCGGGCAGAAGCCGTCTTCCTTGCCTTAATTATGGTGTTAATGACACCCGGATAAAAACCAGTCTGGGTTAAAACCCAGGTTTCAACGGCCACACCATCAAACTCAGGGCCAACGAGTTCTGGTGGAGTATTGGACCTTGGGACAGAAGGTCCGGATGGTCTGGTAAGTGCCAGGGGGTGCCAGCGAGTAGACGAATCAAGTCGGCATACCAGGCGCACCTTGGCTAGTCTGGTGCGATGAGAATGACCGGAACGCCCTCCGACTTGATCTTCTTCACTACCCTGGGTATCAGGGGCAGAGGGGAAAAAATGTAGCAGAGACGGAACCGAGTCCAGGACTGAACCAGTACGTCCGCTCCCTCTGCTTGTGGATCGTGGCATATGGCCGTGAATCTGGAGACCTTGTTGTTCAGTCGTGAGGCCATCAGGTCTACTTCCGGTGTTCCCCACCTTAGACATATTTGTTGGAAAACGTCAGGGTGCAGAACCCACTCTCCTGAGGCGATGCCTTGGCGGCTGAGGAAATCCGCCGCCCAATTGTCCACGCCGGGTATGTGAACTGCTGAAATCACTGACCGCGTGGATTCCGCCCATTCGAGTATTGGACGAACGTCGTGCATCGCCGTAATGCTGCGTGTCCTGCCCTGGTGGTTGACATATGCCACCGCCGTGGCATTGTCTGACTGGACTCGTATGTGGCAACCTGCCAGCAGATGGTGGAAGTCCTGCAGGACCAGAAAAATGGCACAGATCTCCAACAAATTGATTGGAAGAGTGGTCTCCTGAGGGGACCACCTGCCCTAAGCCGTGTGATAGCGATAAACCGCCCCCCAATCTATCAGACTGGCGTCGGTGGTGAGGACGTCCCAGTTCACTGGTAGAAAGGACCTCCCTGATTAAAGAGAGGCAGGGCGGAACCACCAAAGGAGAGATTGCTTCACCGATGGAGACAGCCGCAAGGTTCTGTCCAGAGTAGCTGGATTCCTGTCCCAGTGTGAGAGGAGAGCGAGCTGTAGGGTTCTGAGATGGAGCTGAGCAAATGTAACTGCCTCCATTGCTGCTACCATCTTCCCCAGTACTCTCATACCGAAACAAAGGGAATGTGGCCGGGGACGGAGAAGAGTCCGTACACCCTGACGCAAGGTAAGGACTTTTTCTCGTGGAAGCAGAACTAGTCCTCGAGAGGTGTTGAAGACCATCCCTAAAAAGGTGAGGGTCTGACTCGGGATTGGTGAAGACTTGGGCAGGTTTACCAACCAGCCCATGCGGACGAGTGTGTCTATGGTAATTTGCACACTCTCCTCGCAGCCTCTGAATGACGGTGCCTTGATGAGGAGATCGTCTAAGTAGGGCAGAACCACTACGCCCCTGGAATGTAGTACCGCCATTCCCCTGGAATGTAGTACCGTCATTGGAAGTACACTGAGCTGTAGGCTGATTTTCTGCTAAGGAAAAAAAAAAAGAGAATTTTGTTTACGTACCGTAAATTCTTTTTTCTTTAATCATCAATGGGAGACCCAGACAATGGGGTTTAGGGCACTGCCCTCCGGAGGTCACACTAGGTACTACAAGTTTGTAGACACCGCCTCCTCCGCTTATAAACCCCTACCGCAGGGAACATCCTCAGTTTGGTCCATAAGCTGCGAGGAGGAAATAAACCACACCCGAAACATCGGGAAGAATGCCGTGCACAGACGGTTCAACAACCCGGCAAACACTGTCTCAACAGAGAACAGAACCAATGCAAAACATGCAACGGAACAACTGGGTGGGTACTGGGTCTCCCATTGATGATTAAAGAAAAAAGAATTTACGGTACGTAAACAAAATTCTCTTTTTTCTGGTCATCATAATGGGAGACCCAGACAATGGGGATGTCCTAAAGCAATACCCCAGGGCGGGAAGAGTTCCTCAACAAGACGGATAACACATGGTTCCCTTTAAAGGTGGGCAACCGCCGCCTGGAGAACCCGCCTGCCCAAACTTGCATCCGCAGAGGCATGGGCATGCACCATATAGTGCTTAGAGAACGTGTGCAGGCTGGACCAAGTGGCCGCCTGACACACCTGTAGAGCAGACGCTCGATGTCGCAAAGCCCAAGAGGCACCTACAGCTCTGGTAGAGTGAGCCTTCAATCCCACCGGGAGAGGCAAACCAGAAGACCGGTAAGCCTCTTGAATGGAAGCCTTAATCCATCTGGCCAAGGTTGACTTCGAAGCCGCGGACCCCTTACAGCGACCTGTCGTGAGAACAAATAAGGAATCCGAACTCCTGAAGGAGGCGGTCCTGGACACATAAATGCGTACGGCTCTCACGAGATCCAGAGTATGGAGGTCGCGCTCCACCTGATGAACGGGAGCGGGGCAAAATGATGGGAGAACAATCTCCTGGTTCAGGTGAAAAGTTGAAACCACCTTCGGCAAGAATTCTGGCCGTGGGCGCAACACTACCTTGTCTTGGTGAACCACCAGAAAGGGTGACTTGCACGATAGTGCAGCCAATTCTGAGACCCTCCTCAGAGACGTAATTGCCACCAGAAAGGCCACCTTCTGGGACAGACGAGATAGAGAAACATCTCTCAGCGGTTCAAACGGCGGTTTCTGTAATGCCGCCAGGACCATGTTAAGGTCCCAAGGGTCCAGAGGTCTCTTGTAGGGCGGAACCATCCGCGACACCCCCTGCAGAAATTGACGTACCTTCGGGAGGAGCGCCAATCGCTTGTCAAACAGTACCGAAAGTGCTGATACTTGACATTTCAAAGAGCCAAGGGATAATCCCAACTCCAAACCCGACTGTAAGAAGGCCAACAACGTCGGGATGGACAAGGGCCACGGAGACCGTCCACCAGAGGCACACCAGGTAAAAAAGATCTTCCACGTCCTGTGGTACATCTTCCTGGAAACGGGCTTCCTAGCCCGATTCATAGTGGCCACCACTGTAGGGGAAAAACCCCTAGATGTCAGTAGCCAGGCCTCAAGAGCCATGCAGTCAATCTGAGGGCCCTGGAATTGAGGTGGAAGAATGGGCCTTGTGCGAGTAAATCTGCGCGGTCTGGAAGAGCCCACCTGTGTCCGCCTGAAAGTTGCCACAGGTCCGGGTACCAGGACCTCCTGGGCCAATCCGGAGCCACTAGAATGGCTACCCTGCACTCCGACCTGATCTTCCACAGGACCCTGGGAATCAGAGCCAGAGGAGGGAACACATACGGCAGCTGGAAGCTGGACCAACTCAGTATCAGAGCATCCGCCCCCAGAGACTGAGGATCCCACGATCTCGCCATGTATTGCGGCACCTGATGATTCAGCCTTGAGGCCATCAGATCCACGTCCGGAGTGCCCCATCTGCTGCAGATGTCCCGGAAGACGTCTGGATGCAGGGACCACTCTCCGGCGTCCATCCCCTGCCGGCTCAGGTAGTCGGCCTCCCAGTTCTCGACCCCTGGGATGTGAACTGCGGAGATCAGGCAGTCGTTTTCCTCCACCCACGACAGGATGCGGTGGACTTCGGCGAGGGCCTGAGCGCTTCTGGTCCCTCCCTGATGATTTATGTAGGCGACGGCCGTCGCATTGTCGGACTGTACCCGAATGGGTCGTACTGCCAGGAATTTCTGAAACGCCAGGAGCGCCAGATAGACCGCCTTGATCTCCAGGACGTTGATCTGCGACGTCGACTCCGCCAGAGTCCAGAGGCCTTGAGCCCTGTGGTGTAAGAACACCGCGCCCCAGCCCTTCAGACTGGCGTCGGTGGTCACCACTAACCATGAAGGTTTGAGGAAGGATCTTCCCCGTGACAAGTGACGTGGCAGGAGCCACCACTGCAGGGAGTCCCTGGTCGGTTGTGACAGTGCCACCAACCGATTCAGAGAGATCGCTCTCTTGTCCCATCGGCGAAGAATCTCCAGCTGGAGAGGACGGAGACGAAACTGTGCAAAGGGCACCGCCTCTATCGCCGCTACCATGCGTCCCACCAGTCTCATCAATTCCCGAAGGGAGGAATGAGGTGACAGAAGAACGTTCTGTACTCCTGAGTGGATCGCCAGCTGCTTGGCCTGAGGTAGAGACACCAGGGCTGAGTCCGTGTGGAAGTCCATGCCCAGATATGTCAATGACTGGGTCGGAACCAGGGTCGACTTCTGAGTATTGAGAAGCCACCCAAACCGTTTCAGAGACCTCATAGTCACTTCCAGGCTCACCCGACAAAGGTCTTCCGATGGCGCCCTGACCAATAGGTCGTCCAGATAGGGTATGACGGCGTGACCCTGCACATGCAGGAGAGCCATCATAGATGCCATCACCTTCGTGAACACCCGTGGTGCAGAGGCCAACCCGAAGGGTAGGACCACAAATTGGAAGTGTTCTTCCCCCACTGCGAATCGTAACCAGCGCTGATGAGCCGGTGCAATGGGCACGTGAAGGTAAGCGTCTCTGATATCGATGGACGCTAGGAAGTCCCCCTGCGACACCGCCGCGATAACGGAACGTAGGGATTCCATGCGGAACTTCCGAACCAACACGTGACGGTTGAACAATTTTAGGTCCAGGACCGGTCGAAAGGAGCCGTCCTTTTTCGGGACAATAAAGAGGTTGGAGTAAAAACCCCTGAACCTCTCTGCCGTGGGCACTGGGACCACTACTCCGTCTCTGCGGAGTCCCTCCAAAACCCGGTGAAAAGCCAGAGTCTTTTCTGGGGATGGAACAGACCGATGGAATCGGGAAAATGGTTTTGACGTCAGCTCTATCCTGTAACCTCGCGAGACCACGTCTCGAACCCACTGATCTTGAACGTGAAGTAGCCACTTGTCCTGAAAGCGAGACAAGCGACCCCCCACCTGTGGGGAGGCAGGAAGGGAGAGCGAGTCATGTAGAGGCGGGTTTGGGGGTGGCAGCTGCTGCCCCCGCCGGCTTCTTGGGACGACTCTTAGAGCGCCACTGAGAAGCGGGCTTGCCCCCTCGGTCCGTGCGAGCGGACGGAGCTGATGACTGAGAGCTGGACCGAAAGGACCACTGTTTTGGGTTCCTTTTAACGGTTATACCGTGGCTTAGGCTTATTCTGCGGTATCTTAGACTCAGCAGAATCCTTAATCAGCTTGTCCAGCTCTGTGCCAAAGAGTCTGTCACCAGAGAATGGAAGATTCTGCAAAATCTTCTTAGATGTGGCATCTGAGTCCCAAAGACGTAGCCACAACAACCTGCGGATCGCTATAGCATTGGCCGAAGCCACAGCTGAGCGAGTGGCAGTTTCCAGAGACGCCGTCCTGGCGTAGTCCGCATAGGCCCTCGCTCTCTCAGTGAGTGCCAGGACCTCCGGACTGGACCTTGCCAGGTCAGTGATACCATCCAAGCAGGTAGTAATCGCTTGTAAGGTCCAGACCGTGGCAAAATTAGGGGCAAATGAAGACCCCACAGCCTCATAGGAAGACTTGGCGAGTTGCTCGACCTGTCTATCAGTAGCATCCTTCAGCGAGGAGCTATCAGAGGCAGAGAAAAGGGAGCGTGCAGCAATTCTAGTCATGGAAGCGTCCACCTTTGGAGACTGCGACCATTCCTGAAGCACCTCCTGGGGGAAGGGGAAGCGATTGTCCTTGGGTTTGCGGACATAACGCCGCCCAGGATGTAACCTGGGTGCTCTAATCACCCTTCCAAAATTAGTGTGGTCCATGAAAGATCCACTTGGTCTAGCCTCTGGCCGCAGCCATTGATAGACCTCCTTCGGGTGCACGACAACCTCTTCAGGGGGAGTCACGAGACGCAAGGTCTCATTGATGGAGGACACCAGATCCTCCACCCCATCTGGAGGCTCAGACACAGACACAGACCCGAAGTTTGAACCCCCATCATCTTCCTCACCATCAGAGGAATGCTCCTCCTCAGAGAGAGCCTGGAGCTCGGGTGAATCCTCACGACGAGCCCGCTTAGGGGGTCTCACAGCAGAAGAGGGGGACACCCGGGGGTAACTGGAAGGAGTAGCTGGGTTTTCCAGTCTCCTATGAAGTGCCTCCAGTGACTGCGACATGGAGGACATCTGGGACAGCAGGGATTCATTGATCCTGTTCTGCGCTTCCCATGGCCCTGGGATTACCTGAACCTCAGGGTACAGCACCGGAGCTGCTGCCTCAGCTGAGCCAGTCCGGGCTTCTGGGCGTCCGCAGTTATTGCAGGACCCCTCCACCAAAGTTCCCTTGCAAGTAGCACAGGTAATGGTGTTATCCGCCGCCTTAGCAGCATGCTTCCTAACTGAGGACATAGCCACAGTAGGGGTTGTTGAAGCCAAGGCAGATAGACAAACAAACCGGGAGTCCCGGTGGCTTACCGACCGCAGCAACGCGGTGGGAGGAAGCGGTGTGTGTGTGTGACCTCCGCGAGTTCCGGTCTCCCTCTGAAGTGCAGACACGTGCTGCCGTAGATCCCAGCCGGGAAGTGAGGGAGAAGATGGCCGCCGCCAGCACAGACGTGGGCGGCGCCGGGAACACGCGGGAAGCACACACACACGCCCCCCGGTGACATCACCGTAAGGGCTGCCTCTCCTCCTCCAAGCAGCCTCTGTAATGGAGGTGCCGGAGCCCGCAGCGCGGGAAAAAAAGTGCGGAATCATCACACACACATACACAGACTGTCAGCACATAAAAACATGCACAGTCTACGGCCTCAGCCCCTGTGACACCCAGGGCGGTCAGCCAGGGTGACCCCAGCACAGGGTACACCGCCAGATCCGCGGACCCGAGGGTAACGCGCGGTCTGAGTGTCAGGACACATAAAGTGACAGACACTACCCCCAGGCACATCAGGAGACACAGAGTGCCTCAGTGCCGGTTCGGTCTGTAAGCACCATTTAGGGAGGCCTCGGACGGGGGTTCAGCCCAGTCCGGAGTGTAAGCACCATTTAGGGAGGCCTCGGACTGGGCTGGCTCCAGTCCGGTCTGTAAGCACCATTTAGGGAGGCCTCGGACGGAGCGGAGCTGTGCAAGGCTCCCATCTCCCACTCTCCAGAGCCCCTCAGAGAGGGATGGAAAGGAGCGCGACAGCGTACCGGGAGAACACAGAGTGTCCAGGCTCTAGGCCCTCCGGTACCTCCACCAGCGTGTGCCACAAAGGGTGAGCGGGGAGGCTGTCGCAGGTCCCGACTAGGACCATATTACCTTGTCTTCAGACGCCATCACGTAAGTAGTGAGAGTGCAGTGAAGTGCAAGCAAAGCGTGATCCTCCGAGCACACTAAGTTTAAAACAGGATGTTCCCTGCGGTAGGGGTTTATAAGCGGAGGAGGCGGTGTCTACAAACTTGTAGTACCTAGTGTGACCTCCGGAGGGCAGTGCCCTAAACCCCATTGTCTGGGTCTCCCATTGTGATGACCAGAAAATGATGTATTTTCATAATGGTAAATAAAGAGAAAAGTGCCTCACCGTGTCCTGATTTGTCCTGATCAAACAATTATGGATGTAAATAAACTAGTCAGATTGCTCATACCGTGTTTCCCTAAAAATAAGACACCCCCCCCCCCCTAAAATAAGGCATACTAGGGGGTGTGTGCTGCACTGCTGAATATAAGAAAAGCAAATTTAGAGAACAAATGAACACTGCAGAGATCCACTGTTCCGAAAAACCTTCCGGGTACGGATAGGAACATTTTTTGTTTAACCTCAATCTCTGGGAATCATCTCATTAGACATATAGTTTTTAAAAAATTCTGTGTCCAGCCATAATTTTGTTTCTTTTGTTTTCCTAGTTTGAAAGGTTTTAAACACGTTTTTAAAATCTTTGTTCGCCTCTTCACTGACCTGTATTGTTTTAGTATTACGTGCAAACACTGAATCTACCTTTTGTTATCTCCTGGTTATGTCGGGTGATCCCACCTCCACCAAGCCCAATAGCTTAAACCTGACAAAACTGCTTGCCGTACCCAAAGCGCACCCAGACTCCTGTGACCCCCCCCCCTCTCCACATGCCTCAAATCATGTTTTCCCACACGATCATGCAGAGAAACCCCCCCCACTTCATCTAATGTAATTCCCTCTACCCCTTTTGGAACCTCCAAATAGGGAACAATGTGCCCACCACTTTTTCCAATGCCTGCATGGCCTAATGCTCCCACATCCTCACAATCTCCCCCTTTTAATTACTGCCCCCCAACTCCATCAAGCTCTGTCTGAAAGCCCGACTACTGTAATGCTAACCACATTACCACTAACAAACCCGCCAAAACATTGTTTAACTTTACCCATTTAGCAAAACACAATTTTTTTTAATATATATACAAGCACAATCAGTCTCCTCACCCAGCTGACTCCGCAGTCTGTGCAGATCAGCCGCTCTGCAGCGCAGCATCCTTCGACATTCCAGGGTCATTCGTTGTCCTCCCCCATTGCTCCTGGACCCTGGGTGCTGCCAACCTTCCAGGGAGACCCCCCAAGGAAGGGGGGGGTCAGGGTATCCCCTCACTGTATTAGTCCATTGTCTGGCCAGCACCTCCACGGGGAGGCCCTGCCGATGTAGCACCACCCCCTGGCATCCGGGCACCCTGCACTGGAGATGCTCTGGTGGTTAGCCCTCCCCATATGGAGGTCATCCACCGCCACGCCAAATGTGGGAGGGGGTTATCATTTGTATTCTACTGCCACCCAGCACACTTCTCGATCACACCCGGCTAGAAGCTGCTATCCTTCCCCAGACACCCAGTGCCCAGCACGACTGGAGGCACTCAGACCCTGGCCACCTCCAATCTGCTGCAGCCTCCAACTCTGCGCAGCTGTCAGCTCACTTCTGGCCCCGGCCCAGCCAGAAGCAATGACAGTCCCGGGCACCCAACATCGCCATCTCTGACCGGAAGTAGGCCACAATCTAGCCACGCCCACTTCCTGTTGGTCTCGGCTCCAGTGAGGATTCCTCCTGGAGGCCGGAGTTGGCTCCAGAGACCCCGGACACACGCTCTGCCCCCCGGTGGGTCCCAGGAGGGGGCTCCTAAATGCATCCTCCTCTCTGCAAGCACCTGCTGCTCCGACTACGGAGCCCGCATGGCTTCATTGATGCTGCAGGGATGGAGGAATAGGGTACCTGTGGGACAGCACAGGCAGCCTGAGGATGTATGTGCACTGCCTGTGCTCCCATGTACCTGTCATGCGCTTAGATTGCGCTGACTTTGCTGCATGCTGCTGTGTGTGTTTGTGTTTGCTTTTCTTCAGGAGCTGCATGAGGTGATGTTGGTACGGGTGTGAAGGCCTTGTGCTCAGCTGCTGTTTATGTGAGGCTTGGGTGTGACTCACCTGGAATCCCTTCCCCTGGCCTTTAAATAGCTTTCCCCCTCCTCTGTCAGATGCCGCTGATGAAGTTAGTTTACTGTCGGTCTGTGCTAATGCTATGCTGCTGGGCTGAAGTCTTTGCCTTGGGAGTAGCTGTGATTCCGGATTCGTAGGTGGAAGTAGGGGCCCTCGGGCTATTCAGGAGCTCAGGAAATAGGGTGGAGACTCAGATCTCCTCACCATCAGAAGTACCTCTGAGAGCAGGGCGGGCCCTGATTCCTTTGACCATCACACCATCCTGTTACCCGATTCCCTTACCTCCTAAGCATGACAGTACCACTGTGCCAAGCTGAGACCATGGACCTCTGCAGCAGCTCCAGCAGCCAGGTCAGTCTCTGTCAATTCTTGAATTAAAGAAAAACTGTGGCACCCAATCATGTCAGTGTGCACAGGTGCGACGCCAAACACAATCCTTACAATAGTAGAAAAATCGTCACTCTGCTATGACAATTAGAATACAGGAATATTTCATAAGCCAAAAAATTGAGACACTTAGCTTTTATAAATATGGCCATATCCATAAACCACCCAGTCACCGTGTTGAGGTGTGTCTGCTTGACTGGGTCCCTAACCTACATTTTCAGCCTCTATCTGGTTTAAAAACCTTCTCTTTTCATAGGCAAATTGGAAAAAAGGAAAAAAAGTTATAACAGAGCATACTAGCTCAAATGGGCCTAGGGCGGGGACGGTGCACAACAGAGGCTGTGAGCCCATACTAAAATTCAAAAATAACTGCGGCACTCAATCCTGTCAGTGTGCACAAGTGCGACGCCACAATACTTATAATAGTAGAAGGAGCGGCACCCTAATGACACTTAGAATACAGGAATATTTCATAAGCAAAAAATTGAGACACTTAGCTTTATAAATATGGCCATATCGATAAACCACCTAGTCGCTGCGTTGAGGCGTGTCTGTTTGACTGGGTCCCTAACCTACTCTTTCAGCCTCTATCTGGGTTAAAAACCTCCTCTTTCTATAGGCAAATTAGAAAAAAAAGAAAAAACTGATAACAGAGAACGCTAGCTCAAACGAGCCTAGCGATGTGTGTGCACCGCCTGTGCTCCCATGTACCAATGTGCCAAGCTGAGACCATGGACCCCTGCAGCAGTCAGGTCAGTCTCTGTCAATTCTTGTTCCAGAAAGAGGAGGCACTCACACCCTCCCATCTCCTTTAAGGTACCGTCACACAGGGACATATCGCCGCCGATGTTGCCGGGGATCGCGGGAGCGCGCATCCCTGACAACATCGCCGGTGAGATGTCAGACTGAGCAACTTACCAGCGATGTCGCCGGCTAGTTGCCGCGGCTATCGCTCGCTGGGTTGCCCAGCAACCGATAACTCGCAATGTTGGAGATAGGCGGAATCGCCCGCAACATTGCAGGTTGCCGCGTTACACAGGGCGATCAGGCATGATCGCCTGACCAACATCGCCAGGTTTCCCAACATTGTTGGGAAACCTGGCGATGTTACTCAGGCGATTTTTTTCCCCTGATTATCGCCCTGTCACACGAGGCAACTCTCCGGCGATGTCGCCGCAACCTGGCCACGCCCCTCAGTTGCCGGCAACATCGCCGGCGATATGTCCCTGTGTGACGGTACTTTTATACTCCTCCAAACTCCTGCCCACTTTTTCTCCCCACCAATCTGAAATCCTGCAGGTCTCCTCCACTGACCTGCAAAATAACCCCTCATTTTACACAGCATCATTAACCTCTTCCACTCCCCACCCCTCTGTCTTGTCATGATGCCTTTCCGCCCAAAGGGGCTCACCAAATGTGCACCTTCATTGTGCAATTTACTCTCACCAATGTATAGTAATACACTGCGAAATCAAATGGGGGCTGGCAGACATGTCACATAGGGGAGGAGAAACGAGGATTCTTCCTCCCCTCTGTGACATCACTTCTCTCCCAGGTCGTAAAAAAGCGTGCTGTGCTTGTTTTTTGGCTCTTTTTTTTTTTTTTTTTGCGTGGGTGAAAAACGCTGGTAAAAGCACACGCGCAAAAAAAGCGCTATGTGTGAACGTAGTCTCAAGCAACATTTAAGCTACGCACCTCCCGGAAGGGAAGAAAAATAATCTTGTATTGTTGATGTTTGGTTCAATGCATAAAAAATTTCAGTTGTGTCACCAGTACTGGGTTTTGGCATGCGGACGTGCCAGGCTTTGCTCCGGGGAAGTGTGGCGCCCCTGCGACCGGGTGGCCACAGGGTGAACTGCAGTTGGGAGAGGTAAGACGGTCAGCTCACAAAAACACCCACACACACACACTCCGACCCTGAGCCCAAGTCACTTCAGGTTGGGCGAGGGGTGGCGGGAGTAGCAAAGTGTGGGTGGGAAGTAGGGGGAACCCGGGAAAGAGGTGGAGGAACTAAACTCCAAAAAGGACCTAGGAACTCTAAGTTGGAGGTAGAATTCCCTGGAGGGTGGAGGAGAAGGAAGTATCCCCATGCCAAGACACACTTCAGCTGAGTACTGACTGACAGAGACTGAGAACAATGGGACCCAGTGGCCTTCACCACTAATGGCCGGCCGGGAGCCCAAGCTGAACCCGCGGGACAGTAGAAGGAGCCAGGTGAGCCCGACTAATCTGGGTCACTGGTGGCTGGGCCAGAGAACCAGAGTGCCGGCTCTGTAGATGTGGCCGGGACCGCTTCAGGCCGCTTACCACGAGACAAACGGTGGGGTGCGGGAACTCTATGTCCCTGAAACCCAACAACCGGTTACGGAGTGGGAAAAAGCCATCGAACTAGGACTTGTGACCCAGAGTGTGGGATGATTCACTGTAAAGCCCATGATGGCCGGACCAAACCCGTACGCGTGAGAGCATAAAAAACCAGAGGGCCCTAGAGGTACACTGAGGGGAGTGAAGCAGAGGAGCCATCCCATCAAATAAAGAAGAAATGGAGCCGCACACAAGGCTTCTGGCAGTGGATATTTATTCAGTCTTCATACGACAGGTTGTGCACAGCGGGTGGGAGGACGGGGGGTACTACGTCGTTTCGCGCCCTGTCTTGGCGCTTCAGCAGGAGGATTGTACCTGCTGAAGCGCCAAGACAGGGCGCAAAACGACGTAGTACCCCCCGTCCTCCCACCCGCTGTGCACAACCTGTCGTATGAAGACTGAATAAATATCCACTGCCAGAAGCCTTGTGTGCGGCTCCATTTCTTCTTTATTTGATTGAATACGCTGTGACGCACCTGCTGGCAGCTAGCACCGAGACGAGGCAAGTGATACAACAGGAAGCTCATCCTCCACCCCTCCAGGTCGTGAATTCATGATCCGCTAACGCTGCAGTGAGATCCCCAAAGAAAAAGGGGAACGCTGGAAAGGTTGGTGCTGGCCCAGACCTCTCTTCTAAACGAGAGGAGCCATCCCAGCTGCAGTGAGAGCCTGAGCCCGTGACTGTTGTGTGGACCCAGTCCACAGCAAGTGTGTCAAGACTGTGAACTGTGCTGAGAGTTAACAGTGGATTAAAATACCTAGTAAACTCAAGAACTGCGTGTGAGACTTATTGTAACAGCAATCACAGTGGCCCGCCTGCAGAGCCATACACTTGCTCCCTGTGCGTGCTGGTTGGAGGAGCTGTGGGAAGAACGTGAGTGCAGCATCCCGGGTGCGCAGGATTTCTACCCCTGCCTGGGGACCAAGCCCCACCCGTGGAGAGCTCACCATCCCGACTACCACCACCATCCCCGGCAGTCCATACGGCAGCATGGGCCCCCACTGGCCACAACCCACAGATGGCGTCACAAACCATTCCCCTAAAACTGTAATACAATATCCCCTTTTGCATTGCCGCACCTGGGACCATGGAGCCGGGCCACGCTGCAGTGACACCCCAGAAACAGCAAGGTCCGGCTCTGAGTACCCCGGCCCCTAGCAGGGTCTGTCACGATCATCTCAGACAGACATCTCCTGTAGATGTAATTGTGGCACCCCACTGGTCAGGACGCAACGTAGGGGTACTGCACCCATAAAAGAGAGTGTGGTACTCCTGTGACTGGGGAATGGGGATGCTGCATAAGGGACCCTCATACACCCATCCACACACCTTAGAGTAGGAGATCTGGGTGGACCCATTGGCAGGGAGACCCAGTCCCAGTGGGAGGAGCTAGGTGGGTTAGTGGTAGAGCAGGAAGAGTTAGTCAGTGAGAGTCTGAGGAGAGCTCCGTGAGGGAGCGAGGACCAGAAGACGGCGGAGGAGCCGTCGTGACAGAAGGGGACCCTAGGGGCACCAGGTGTTGCGGTGTGCCCAAATCCGGACCGGGTACAACTACCTACTGGAGGGGTTCGGTCCCAGAATGGAGGTCTGGGTCCGAGCACGGTGCAGGAGTCTATCCCCGAGCCATCAAACCGGAGGCCCGAGCTTCTTTAGGAAGTCGAGGCCGCACCCAGAATAAGGCACCGTAGAGGATCCCAAAGACTCAGAAAGGGGTTGCTTAGATAGGATCCATGGGAGCTGGCTTCAGTCTCTGCATGCAGAGGCGCTGAGGGAGACAGGAGAGAGCGCAGGAAGGGACCGGACAGGAACAGCAGGGATTCCACCGAGGGACCCAAGTGCGGCATCCTAATTCCCAGCGACTACCCAGGCCAGACGGACCCGAAAAGACTGTGTTTAAAGAACTGCCAGTAAACCCGTTGTAAGTTGTAAACTGTGTGGTGTACTTCATTTGCTGGCACCTGTGGAGCCGCCAACTGCAGCCCGAGAAGTATAGACAACAGGGCCTGATGCAGCTGTACCACTGTGTGAATATAAGACTGACCTACAACTCCCATCATCCATCACTGCCCCGGGGATCCTGCTCAACCTACGGGGAGCGTCACCATCTTGCTGCTCTACCATCATCCCGGAGGTCTGTCCCGCAGCGTTGGTAACATTACCGGAACCGTAGGTGGTGTCACAAATTATATTTATTTTTATTATTTTTACCCCTTTTTCAGCGACCAACAGGGCCATGGGAACAGGCAACAGGCTCCAGTGACATCCCCCGTGAACTAGAACGCCTGTGACGGGGTACCCCACGGCCCTGGGGTGGGTCATAATATACGGTTATCCGCTGCACACTAAACATTAAAACTAGGTATAGCATAATGGCTAAACTATGAATGGCTAGCATATATAAAGCTAATGCAAATTTGGATGAGGAAAAATGACATTGCAGAAACTGCTTAAGAATACAAAGGAAAATGAGAATCTTAGCTGATGCATGGGCCATTGCATGTGAGCCCTATAACCCCGTCAAGGTGCTCTCATATCGATCGAGTCCCTAACTGTATACCTCTGTTTGCGGTACAAAATTCATGTGAGGATATATATGTGCCTCTAAATGGAATTAAAACCTGCGTATGTGTGTGTGGCTGGGAACTTGACTACAGCAAGATGGTGAACTGGACATGGCTATCGGATGGGGGAAGGGTGCTCAGTCAGAAAACGGTAATGATATTAAAAGTAGAGATCAACTGGCACACCTGTATGTGAAGGTGCACCAGTATCCAGGCTGAACATCAGGACACAGGCAGGACATTAGGACATAGACAGGACATCAGGCAGGTTCTAGGATAGGACAGGTCCAGGAACAGGAAACACAAAGGAATTCAGGCAGACAGATCCAGGAACATAGGCAGGTCAGTTTAGGAATGCAGGCTGGTCATATTCCAGGAAATTCAGGCAGGGCTGGTACTGGAATTCTAGGCTGGACACTTTCAGGAACACAGGAGAGCTATACAAGGCACTTCTGTTTAAGCTGGGTTCAACACTAGATATGGGACAAGAACTAGATATGGGCCCGATGCTATCGCATCAGGAGGTACGGACTCTCTGCCATGGTTGCTCTTTGGCCCCCCTATGCTTTCTTTCATCCCCTTCTTAGGCGTTCTTTGGCCCCCCCGTGTGGTCTCTCTGCTCCCTGTGCTGTCTCTCTGCCTTCCCGTGCACACTTTCTGCCCCCCATGCATGCTCTCTGACCCCCTGTGCTGTCTCTCATCCCCCTATAGGCGCTCTTTTCCCCCCCATGTGGTCTCTCTGCACCCTGTGCCATCTTTCTGCCCTCCTGTGCACACTTTCTGCCCCCCATGCACGCTTTCTGCCCCCCTGTGCTGTCTCTCATCCCCACTATAGGCGCTCTTTGCCCCTCCTGTGTGGTCTCTTGGCCCCCTGTGCTGTCTCTCTGCCCTCCATGAACACTTTCTGCCCTCACGTATGCTCTCTGCCCCCCCGCTATGTCTCTCTGCCCCCCTGTGGTCGCTCTTTGGTCCCCTTGTGTTGTCTCTCTGCCCCCCTGTTCTGTTTCTCTGCCCCAATCTGTGATTGTTCTGTGGCCATCCTAAGTGGTCTCTCTCTGCGCCCCCCTATGGTCACTCTCTGCCCCTCCTGTGGTTATTCTGCCCCCCCCCGTGGTCACTCCCTGCCCCCCCTTCCCCTGTAGTCGCTCTTTGCTTCCCCCATGCGGGAGGCTGGAGGGCAAAAAAGGGAGCAGCACACTCACCCCTGCTTGGTCCTAGCTTCCAGCAGCCCTCTCACCCTTGCCCGGTCTTAGCTCCCTGCAGCCCGCTCACCTGCACCCGGTCCCAGCTCACTGCAGCCCACTCGCCCCCCTGTGGTGGCTCTCTGGCCCCCTGTGCTGTCTCTCTGCCCCAACCTGTGGTTGCTCTCTGGCTATCCCAAGTGGTATCTCTTTGCACCCCCCTCCCCCCCGTGCTTTCTCTCTGTCCCCATGAGTGCTCTCTGCCACTCCATTTCTGCTTCCACCCTGTGCTGCCTCTCTGCCCCCACTGTGCCGCCTCTCTATCCCCCATGCTCTCTCTCTGCCTCCATGCATGCTCTCTGCCCCCCTGTGTTGTCTCTCTGGCCCCCTACTGTGGTCACTCTTTGGCCCCCCCCATGCTGTGTCTCTGCCCCCAGTGCGCAATCTCTGCTCCCCTGTGCATGTTCTCTGCCCTCCGTGCTGTCTCTGCCACCCCCCCATGCATGCTCTCTGCTCCCTCCTTTTGCCCTCTCTGCCCCCCGTATGTTGCCTCGTGGCCTCCTCATGCTGTCTCTCTGCCTCTGAGCATGCTCTCTGTCCCCCATGCATGCTCTCTGCCCTACTGTGCTGTCTCTCTGCCTCCATGTGCTATCTCTCTGGCCTCCCCATGTGGTCACTCTTTGACACCCCCTGTACTGGCTCTTGCCCTGCCATGGCTCTTTGGCCCCCTTGTGCTGTCTCTCACCCCCCATAGGCGCTCTTTGGCCCTTCTGTGTGGTCTCTCTGCCCCCTGGGCTGTCTCTTCCCCCCCATGCCCACTTTCTGCCCCCAATGCATGCTCTCTGCCCCCTGTGTTTTCTTTCTGACCCCCTCCTGTGGTCGCACTTTGGCCCCCCTGTGCTGTCTCTCTGCCCCCTGTGGTCGCTCTTTGGCCCAGTTGTGCTGTCTCTGCCCCCCTGTGCTGTCTCTCTGCCCCAATCTGTGGTTGCTCTCTGGCCATCCCAAGTGGTCTCTCAGCGCCCCCCTGTGGTCTTTCTCTGCCCCTCCATGGTCACTCTGCCCTCCCCCCATGGTTGCTCCCTATCCCCCCTCGTGGTCGCTCTCTGCTTCCCGTCTCTGTCCCACATGCAGCAGGCTGGGTGAGTGAGTCGGCAGCACACTCACCCCTGCCCGGTCCCAGCTTTCAACAGCCCACTCACCTCTGCCCAGTCTCAGCTCATCGCAACCCGCTTACCCCCAGTTGGTCCCAGCTCATCGCAGCCAGCTCACCCTCACCCGGTCCCAGCTCCCTGCAGCCCGCTCACCCTCACTCAGTCCCAGTACCCAGCAAATTGCTCACCCCCAGCTAGTCCCAGCTCCCTGTAGCCCACTCACCCCTACCTGGTCCCAGATCCCTGCAGCCCACTCACACCCACCCGGTCCCAGCTAATCGCAGTCTGCTCACCCAGTCCCAGCTCCGGCAGCTTGCTCACCTCTGCCTGGTCCCAGCTCCCTGCAGCCCACTCACCTCCGCCTGGTCCCAGCTCCCAGATCACCTCTGCCTAGTCCCAGATCCCAGCAGCCCACTCACCCACCATCCAGTTCCAGCTCTCAGCATCCTGCTCACCCCCGCCCTGTCCCAGCTCCCAGCAGCATGCTCACAGCTGCCTGGTCCCAGCAGCCCACTCGCCCTCATCCAGTCCCAGCTCCCAGTAGCCCGCTCAACCCTGCCTGGTCCCAGCTCCCAGCAGCCTGCTCACCCTCGTCCAGTCCCAGCTACCAGCAGCCCGCTCATCCCCGCCCTGTCCCAGCAGCCCGCTCACCCCCACTCTGTCCCAGCTCCCAGCAGCCCACTCAATCTGCAGCCCGCCACATGAGACCGAGCCCAAGAGGGGCCAGAGAGTGACCACAGGCGGGGGAATAGAGCAACCACAGGGGTGCAGGGAGCAACCGTGGGTGGGGGTGGTGTGGACAGGACTGGGGTGGATGCGTGGACCAAGGTATGGGGGCTGCAAGGAGAGTGGATTGGACAGGAGTGGGAGTGTGGTCCGGGGTGAGGGGGCTGTGGGCGGTGGTGGGAGTGTGGACTGGGTGAGGGGACTGCAGAGAGCATGGATCAGGCGGGGATGGGAGATTTGCAATAATTGGGGACCCCGTTGGAGCTTTCACATCGGGGCCCATGAGTTTAAAATTACGCCACTGGTTGTAGAAATCCTCTAAATATGAATATACGTAATGACACTAGGGTGATAGCTCAGTGGAACCAAGATACAAGCGGTATTCAGGAAAAAATGGGATTGTGCCCAGTGATTCTATGTCCCTGCAGATGCAGGGCTGAATAGGGAGGGACTTTGAGGACGGAATGGCGGGGGGAGGACGGCGTGGCAGGGGGGAGGAGGATGGGGGGTACAGGTAGGGGGAGGACGGAGTGACGGGGGAGGAGGGAGGATGGAGTGGCAGGGGGGAGAAGGAGGACAGAGGAGGTAGCAGCGGGGTGGGGGAGGATGGAGCGGCACAGGCAGGGGGAGGACGGAGGATGAAGTGGAGGGTTGGGGGAGGATGGAGCAGCACAGGCAGGGGGAGGACGGAGGATGGAGTGGAGGGTTGGGGGAGGATGGAGCAGCACAGGCAGGGGGAGGACTGAGGATGGAGTGGCGCAGGGGAGGAGGACAAAGGAAGGGGGAGGAAGCAGTGGGGTGGGGGAGGATGGAGCAGCACAGGCAGGGGGAGGACAGAGCGGCGAGGGGGGGGGAGGACGAAGCGCCAGGGTGGGGGAGGATGGAGCAGCACAGGCAGGGGGAGGACAGAGGATGCAGTGGGAGAGGTGAGGAGGACAAAGGAAGGAGGAGGAAGCGGTGGGGGACCATAGAGCAGCGGGGGAGAGGAGGATGGAGGATGAAGCGGTGGGGTGGGGGAGGCTGGAGCAGCACAGGCAGGGGGAGGACGGAGGATGGAGTGTCGGAGAGGAGGAGGACAAAGGAAGGAGTAGGAAGTGGTGGGGGAGGATGGAGCAGCACAGGCAGGGGGAGGATGGAGCACAGAGCGGCGGGGGGAGGAGGACGAAGCGGTGGGGTAGGGGAGGACAGGTCAGCACAGGCAGGGGGAGGATGGAGTGTCGGAGGGGAAGAGGACAAAGGAAGGAGGAGGAAGCGGTGGGGTGGGGGAGGATGCAGCGGCACAGACAGGGGGAGGATGGAGCGGCAGGGGAAGGACGGAGCACAGGGCGCCGGGGGAGAGGAGCATGGAGGACGAAGTGGTGGGGTGGGGGAGGCCGGAGCAGCACAGGCGGGGGAGGACAGAGCGGCAGGGGGAGGGCGGAGCACAGAGCAGCGGGGGAGTTGAGGATGGAGGACAAAGCGGCGGGTGGGGGAGGCCGGAGCAGCACAGGCAGGGGGAGGACGGAGGATGGAGTGGCGGAGGGGAAGAGGACAAAGGAAGGAGGAGGAAGCGGTGCGACGGGGGAGGATGGAGCGGCACAGGCAGGGTGAGGACGGAGCGGCAGGGAGAGGACGGAGAACAGAGCGGCGGGGGACAGGAGGACGGAGCATGAAGCAGCAGGGTGGGGGAGGACGGAGGATGGAGTGGCGGAGGGGAGGAGGACAAAGGAAGGAGGAAGCGGTGGGGAGGGGGAGAATGGAGCGGCACAGGCAGGGGGAGGACGGAGCACAGAGCGGCGGAAAAGAGGAGGATGGAGGACGAAGCGGCGGGGTGGGGATAGTTGGAGCAGCACAGTCAGGGTGAGGACAGAGTGGCAGGGGGAGGACGGAGTACAGAGCGGCGGGCGAGAGGATGAAGCGGCGGGGTGGGGGAGGCCGCAGCACAGGCAGGTGGAGGACGGAGCACAGAGCGGTGGGGGAGAGGAGGATGGGGGATGAAGCGGCGGGGTGGGGGAGGTTGGAGCAGCACAGGCAGGGGAAGGACGGAGTGTCAGGGGGAGGATGGAGCACAGAGCGTAGAGGGGGAGGAGGACGAAGCGTTGGGGTGGGGGAGGACGGAGGATGGAGTGGCGGAAGGGAGGAGGACAAAGGAAGGAGAAGGAAGCGGTGGGGTGGTGGAGGATGGAGCGGAACAGGCAGCTGGAGGACAGAGCGGCAGGGGAGGACGGAGCACAGAGCGACGGGGTGAGGAGGATGGAGGACGACGCGGCGGGGTGGGGGAGGATGGAGCAGCACAGGCAGGGGGAGGATGGAGTGGCGGAGGGGAGGAGGACAAAGGAAGGAGGAGGAAGCGGTGGGGTGGGGGAGGATGGAGCAGCACAGGCAGGGGGAGGACGGAGCAAAGAGTGGGGGAGGAGGACGGAGGACGAAGCAGTGGGGTGGGGAGGACGGAGTAGCACAGACAGGGCGAGGATGGAGGATGAAGCGGCGGGGTGGGGGAGGCCGGAGCAGCACCGGCAGGGGGAGGACGGAGGACAAAGCGGCGGTGGGGAGGAGGACGAAGCGACAAGGGGGGGGGGGGGGGTCAGGGGAGGAAGAAGCAGCATAGGCAGGGGAGGAAGGAGCAGACTCACACCCACACACAGAGTCACACGTCGACACAGACCCACACATACACACACAGACTTACACCCACAGCCAGACACACACACACAGACTCATACTCACAGCCACACACACACACACACGGGCTCTCACTTTTCAACTGGCGATCCCAGTGCTGTTGCTGAGCGCAGTGTCAGCAGAGCGTAGGTGTGGAGGAGGCGGGTGCAGAGGCAGCGGTGTGCAGGATGATCCCAGGTGTCAGTGCAGCTGGGCCCCGGCTGGCATGTGCTGCTGCCACCCAGCTGCACTGACTCCCGGCATCATCCTATGGCCCACAGTCTGTGCCAGACTGTGCGGTCATAGGAAGGAGGAGCCGCATGATGCGCGCTCTCGTTGCTGCCGGTACCCTGGGAGATCCGACCCCGGCAGCCCCGGTGTCAGTGGGCGGCTCGTGGCGGGGGTTAATGACATGAGGGTGCGGTGAGGCTGCGGTGGAAATCCGCTGTGGTCGCGCTAGCTGCCCCCATTTTTTGACTAGGGGATCGGGGCAGTCTCAATTGATAAATGCGCATGCGCAACATGCACGCGCGGAATTCGCGCGTGCACTCGCCGCCACGCGAGCTCACGCGCACCTGGCGCATGCGCAGTAGAAACGGCTGCTGTCAATTCAAGTTCGCGCGGTGCCGACACTGCGCGCCACCGTTTTGGCGCCTTGCCAAGACTTCCATCACTGCTCCCGGTATTAACCCTTTAGGGGGAGGACTTCCATCACTGCTCCCGGTATTAACCCTTTAGGGGGAGGACTTCCATCACTGCTCCCGATATTAACCCTTTATGGGGGGGCTTCTAACACTGCTCCCGGTATTAACTCTTTAGGGAGAGGGTTTATAGATAGATGGGGGGGTCCCTTATGGCGGGGGCCCGTGTATGGATGGATAGGGGTCCATTACTGCGGAGGGGGCTGTGTATGGATAGATAGGGGGGGTCCCTTACTGTGGGGGGCCTGTGTACGGATAGATAGAGGGGTCTGTGTATGGATAGTTAGGAGGGTCCCTTATGGCGGGGGCCCGTGTATGGATGGATAGGGGGTCCCTTATGGCGGGGGCCCGTGTATGGATGGATAGGGGGTCCCTTATGGCGGGGGCCCGTGTATGGATGGATAGGGGGTCCCTTATGGCGGGGGCCCGTGTATGGATGGAAAGGGTTAATACCGGGAGCAGTGATGGAAGTCCTCCCCCTAAAGGGTTAATACCGGGAGCAGTGATGGAAGGCGCCAAAACGAGAAGGCGGGAGAAGGAGGTTGGCGGCGCGCAGTGTCGGCACCGCGCGAACTTGAATTAGCAGCCGTATCTACTGCGCATGCGCCAGGTGTGCGCGAGCTCGCGCGGCGGCGAGTGCACGCGCGTGCATGTTGCGCATGCGCATTTATCAATTGAGACTGCCCCGATCCCCTAGTGGACGGAGACGCCTGACCAAGGAGCACGCATACGCAGTAGCGGCAGCATTTTGTGGGAGTGACGCATGCGCAGTAGCTGCAGCAGTTCGCGGAGTGACGCATGCGCAGTGGCGCCAGCAGTTCACTAGGGGATCGGGGCAGTCTCAATTGATAAATGCGCATGCGCAACATGCACGCGCGGGACTCGCGCGTGCACTCGGCGCATGCGCAGTAGATACGGCTGCTGTCAATTCAAGTTCGCGCGGTGCCGACACTGCGCGCCGCCAACCTCCTTCTCCCGCGTTCTCGTTTTGGCGCTCGCGCGCACCTGGCGCATGCGCAGTAGATAAGGCTGCTGTCAATTCAAGTTCGCGCGGTGCCGACACTGCGCGCCGCCAACCTCCTTCTCCCGCCTTCTCGTTTTGGCGCCTTGCCAAGACTTCCATCACTGCTCCCGGTATTAACCCTTTAGGGGGAGGACTTCCATCACTGCTCCCGGTATTAAGCCTTTCCATCCATACACGGGCCCCCGCCATAAGGGACCCCCTATCCATCCATACACGGGCCCCCGCCATAAGGGACCCCCTATCTATCCATACACCGACCCCCGCCATAAGGGACCCCCTATCCATCCATACACGGGCCCCCGCCATAAGGGACCCCCTTATCTATCCATACACCGACCCCGCCATAAGGGACCCCTATCCATCCATACACGGGCCCCCGCCATAAGGGACCCTCCTAACTATCCATACACAGACCCCGCCATAAGGGACCCCTATCACCATACACGGGCCCCCGCCATAAGGGACCCCTATCTATCCATACACGACCCCCCATAAGGGACCCCCTATCCATCCTACACGGCCCCGCCATAAGGGACCCCTAACTATCCATACACAGACCCTCTATCTATCCGTACACAGGCCCCCCACAGTAAGGGACCCCCCTATCTATCCGTACACAGCCCCCTCCGCAGTAATGGACCCCTATCCATCCATACACGGGCCCCCGCCATAAGGGACCCCCTATCCATCCATACACGGGCCCCCGCCATAAGGGACCCCCTATCCATCCATACACGGACCCCCGCCATAAGGGACCCCCTATCCATCCATACACGGGCCCCCGCCATAAGGGACCCCCTATCCATCCATACACGGGCCCCCGCCATAAGGGACCCCCTATCCATCCATACACGGACCCCCGCCATAAGGGACCCCCTATCCATCCATACACGGGCCTCTGCCATAAGGGACCCTCCTAACTATCCATACACAGACCCCTCTATCTATCCGTACACAGGCCCCCCACAGTAAGGGACCCCCCTATCTATCCGTACACAGCCCCCTCCGCAGTAATGGACCCCTATCCATCCATACACGGGCCCCCGCCATAAGGGACCCCTTCATCTATCTATAAACCCTCTCCCTCCTCTCTGAGCCCCCCCCCCTAAAGGGTTAATACCGGGAGCAGTGTCAGAAGCCCCCCCCTAAAGGGTTAATACCGGGAGCAGTGATGGAAGTCCTCCCCTAAAGGGTTAATACCCCCCCTAAAGGGTTAATACCGGGAGCAGTGTTAGAAGCCCCCCCATAAAGGGTTAATACCGGGAGCAGTGATGGAAGTCCTCCCCTAAAGGGTTAATACCCCCCCCCCTAAAGGGTTAATACCGGGAGCAGTGTTAGAAGCCACCCCATAAAGGGTTAATACCGGGAGCAGTGATGGAAGTCCTCCCCCTAAAGGGTTAATACCGGGAGCAGTGATGGAAGTCCTCCCCCTAAAGGGTTAATACCGGGAGCAGTGATGGAAGTCCTCCCCCTAAAGGGTTAATACCAGGAGCAGTGATGGAAGTCCTCCCCCTAAAGGGTTAATACCGGGAGCAGTGATGGAAGTCTTGGCAAGGCGCCAAAACGGCGGCGCGCAGTGTCGGCACCGCGCGAACTTGAATTGACAGCAGCCGTATCTACTGCGCATGCGCCAGGTGCGCGCGAGTGCACGCGCGAGTCCCGCGCGTGCATGTTGCGCATGCGCATTTATCAATTGAGACTGCCCCGATCCCCTAGTATTTTTTGTTCTGTGTACAGAAATCGCGCGCTAGCGCTGATTGGTTGAGCCCGCCGGGTGGACCAATCAGCGCTAGCGCGCGATTTCTGTGACAGACAGACAACATTAGACAATTATATAGTAGATAATATTTATTTTCTACTTATATAATCGGGAGTTGGGAATTCGGGCGTTGTCGCCGAATCCCAAGCTCCTTAGCGGCACTGCGAGCGATGACGCGCAGCGTCATCGCGAGCCGCAGCCGCACTACTGTAAAAAAAAAACATTTCCTCACCTCTCCCCGAGCCCCCGCCGTCTTCCTTCAGGCTCCCGGTGGCTCCTGCAGGCTCCCGGTGCCTGCAGAGCTCTTCTACAGCAGTTCAGGACCTGCGGTGATGTCAGAGTCACGTGACACCAGGTTACTCCATGGTAACCGCGGGTCACGTGACTCTGACATCACCGCAGGTCCTGAACTGCTGTAGAAGAGCTCTGCAGGCACCGGGAGCCTGGAGGAAGACGGCGGGGGCTCGGGGTGAGGTGAGCATAATCTTTTTTTATTTTTCTGGTCATCACAATGGGAGACCCAGACAATGGGGTTTAGGGCACTGCCCTCCGGAGGTCACACTAGGTACTACAAGTTTGTAGACACCGCCTCCTCCGCTTATAAACCCCTACCGCAGGGAACATCCTCAGTTTTAAACTTAGTGTGCTCGGAGGATCACGCTTTGCTTGCACTTCACTGCACTCTCACTACTTACGTGATGGCGTCTGAAGACAAGGTAATATGGTCCTAGTCGGGACCTGCGACAGCCTCCCCGCTCACCCTTTGTGGCACACGCTGGTGGAGGTACCGGAGGGCCTAGAGCCTGGACACTCTGTGTTCTCCCGGTACGCTGTCGCGCTCCTTTCCATCCCTCTCTGAGGGGCTCTGGAAAGTGGGAGATGGGAGCCTTGCACAGCTCCGCTCCGTCCGAGGCCTCCCTAAATGGTGCTTACAGACCGGACTGGAGCCAGCCCAGTCCGAGGCCTCCCTAAATGGTGCTTACACTCCGGACTGGGCTGAACCCCCGTCCGAGGCCTCCCTAAATGGTGCTTACAGACCGGACCGGCACTGAGGCACTCTGTGTCTCCTGTGTGCCTGGGGGTAGTGTCTGTCACTTTATGTGTCCTGACACTCAGACCGCGCGTTACCCTCGGGTCCGCGGATCTGGCGGTGTACCCTGTGCTGGGGTCACCCTGGCTGACCGCCCTGTGGTCACAGGGGCTGAGGCCGTAGACTGTGCATGTTTGTATGTGCTGACAGTCTGTGTATGTGTGTGTGATGATTCCGCACTTTTTTCCCGCGCTGCGGGCTCCGGCACCTCCATTACAGAGGCTGCTTGGAGGAGGAGAGGCAGCCCTTACGGTGATGTCACCGGGGGGCGTGTGTGTGTGCTTCCCGCGTGTTCCCGGCGCCGCCCACGTCTGTGCTGGCGGCGGCCATCTTCTCCCTCACTTCCCGGCTGGGATCTACGGCAGCACGTGTCTGCACTTCAGAGGGAGACCGGAACTCGCGGAGGTCACACACACACACCGCTTCCTCCCACCGCGTTACTGCGGTCGGTAAGCCACCGGGACTCCCGGTTTGTTTGTCTATTTGCCTTGGCTTCAACAACCCCTACTGTGGCTATGTCCTCAGTTAGGAAGCATGCTGCTAAGGCGGCGGATAACACCATTACCTGTGCTACTTGCAAGGGAACTTTGGTGGAGGGGTCCTGCAATAACTGCGGACGCCCAGAAGCCCGGACTGGCTCAGCTGAGGCAGCAGCAGCTCCGGTGCTGTACCCTGAGATTCAGGTAATCCAAGGGCCATGGGAAGCGCAGAACAGGATCAATGAATCCCTGCTGTCCCAGATGTCCTCCATGTCGCAGTCACTGGAGGCACTTCATAGGAGACTGGAAAACCCAGCTACTCCTTCCAGTTACCCCCGGGTGTCCCCCTCTTCTGCTGTGAGACCCCCTAAGCGGGCTCGTCGTGAGGATTCACCCGAGCTCCAGGCTCTCTCTGAGGAGGAGCATTCCTCTGATGGTGAGGAAGATGATGGGGGTTCAAACTTCGGGTCTGTGTCTGTGTCTGAGCCTCCAGATGGGGTGGAGGATCTAGTGTCCTCCATCAATGAGACCTTGCGTCTCGTGACTCCCCCTGAAGAGGTTGTCGTGCACCCGAAGGAGGTCTATCAATGGCTGCGGCCAGAGGCTAGACCAAGTGGATCTTTCATGGACCACACTAATTTTGGAAGGGTGATTAGAGCACCCAGGTTACATCCTGGGCGGCGTTATGTCCGCAAACCCAAGGACAATCGCTTCCCCTTCCCCCAGGAGGTGCTTCAGGAATGGTCGCAGTCTCCAAAGGTGGACGCTTCCATGACTAGAATTGCTGCACGCTCCCTTTTCTCTGCCTCTGATAGCTCCTCGCTGAAGGATGCGACGGATAGACAGGTCGAGCAACTCGCCAAGTCTTCCTATGAGGCTGTGGGGTCTTCATTTGCCCCTAATTTTGCCACGGTCTGGACCTTACAAGCGATTACTACCTGCTTGGATGGTATCACTGACCTGGCAAGGTCCAGTCCGGAGGTCCTGGCACTCACTGAGAGAGCGAGGGCCTATGCGGACTACGCCAGGACGGCGTCTCTGGAAACTGCCACTCGCTCAGCTGTGGCTTCGGCCAATGCTATAGCGATCCGCAGGTTGTTGTGGCTACGTCTTTGGGACTCAGATGCCACATCTAAGAAGATTTTGCAGAATCTTCCATTCTCTGGTGACAGACTCTTTGGCACAGAGCTGGACAAGCTGATTAAGGATTCTGCTGAGTCTAAGATACCGCAGAATAAGCCTAAGCCACGGTTATACCGTTAAAAGGAACCCAAAACAGTGGTCCTTTCGGTCCAGCTCTCAGTCATCAGCTCCGTCCGCTCGCACGGACCGAGGGGGCAAGCCCGCTTCTCAGTGGCGCTCTAAGAGTCGTCCCAAGAAGCCGGCGGGGGCAGCAGCTGCCACCCCCAAACCCGCCTCTACATGACTCGCTCTCCCTTCCTGCCTCCCCACAGGTGGGGGGTCGCTTGTCTCGCTTTCAGGACAAGTGGCTACTTCACGTTCAAGATCAGTGGGTTCGAGACGTGGTCTCGCGAGGTTACAGGATAGAGCTGACGTCAAAACCATTTTCCGATTCCATCGGTCTGTTCCATCCCCAGAAAAGACTCTGGCTTTTCACCGGGTTTTGGAGGGACTCCGCAGAGACGGAGTAGTGGTCCCAGTGCCCACGGCAGAGAGGTTCAGGGGTTTTTACGCCAACCTCTTTATTGTCCCGAAAAAGGACGGCTCCTTTCGACCGGTCCTGGACCTAAAATTGTTCAACCGTCACGTGTTGGTTCGGAAGTTCCGCATGGAATCCCTACGTTCCGTTATCGCGGCGGTGTCGCAGGGGGACTTCCTAGCGTCCATCGATATCAGAGACGCTTACCTTCACGTGCCCATTGCACCGGCTCATCAGCGCTGGTTACGGTTCGCAGTGGGGGAAGAACACTTCCAATTTGTGGCCCTACCCTTCGGGTTGGCCTCTGCACCACGGGTGTTCACGAAGGTGATGGCATCTATGATGGCTCTCCTACATGTGCAGGGTCACGCCGTCATACCCTATCTGGACGACCTATTGGTCAGGGCGCCATCGGAAGACCTTTGTCGGGTGAGCCTGGAAGTGACTATGAGGTCTCTGGAACAGTTTGGGTGGCTTCTCAATACTCAGAAGTCGACCCTGGTTCCGACCCAGTCATTGACATATCTGGGCATGGACTTCCACACGGACTCAGCCCTGGTGTCTCTACCTCAGGCCAAGCAGCTGGCGATCCACTCAGGAGTACAGAACGTTCTTCTGTCACCTCATTCCTCCCTTCGGGAATTGATGAGACTGGTGGGACGCATGGTAGCGGCGATAGAGGCGGTGCCCTTTGCACAGTTTCGTCTCCGTCCTCTCCAGCTGGAGATTCTTCGCCGATGGGACAAGAGAGCGATCTCTCTGAATCGGTTGGTGGCACTGTCACAACCGACCAGGGACTCCCTGCAGTGGTGGCTCCTGCCACGTCACTTGTCACGGGGAAGATCCTTCCTCAAACCTTCATGGTTAGTGGTGACCACCGACGCCAGTCTGAAGGGCTGGGGCGCGGTGTTCTTACACCACAGGGCTCAAGGCCTCTGGACTCAGGCGGAGTCGACGTTGCAGATCAACGTCCTGGAGATCAAGGCGGTCTATCTGGCGCTCCTGGCGTTTCAGAAATTCCTGGCAGGACAACCCATTCGGGTACAGTCCGACAATGCGACGGCCGTCGCCTACATAAATCATCAGGGAGGGACCAGAAGCGCTCAGGCCCTCGCCGAAGTCCACCGCATCCTGTCGTGGGTGGAGGAAAACGACTGCCTGATCTCCGCAGTTCACATCCCAGGGGTCGAGAACTGGGAGGCCGACTACCTGAGCCGGCAGGGGATGGACGCCGGAGAGTGGTCCCTGCATCCAGACGTCTTCCGGGACATCTGCAGCAGATGGGGCACTCCGGACGTGGATCTGATGGCCTCAAGGCTGAATCATCAGGTGCCCCAGTACGTGGCGAGATCGTGGGATCCTCAGTCTCTGGGGGCGGATGCTCTGATACTGAGTTGGTCCAGCTTCCAGCTGCCGTATGTGTTTCCTCCTCTGGCCCTGATTCCCAGGGTCCTGTGGAAGATCAGGTCGGAGTGCAGGGTAGCCATTCTAGTGGCTCCGGATTGGCCCAGGAGGTCCTGGTACCCGGACCTGTGGCAAATGTCAGGCGGACACAGGTGGGCTCTTCCAGACCGCGCAGATTTACTCGCACAAGGCCCATTCTTCCACCGCAATTCCAGGGCCCTCAGATTGACTGCATGGCTCTTGAGGCCTGGCTACTGACATCTAGGGGTTTCTCCCCTACAGTGGTGGCCACTATGAATCGGGCTAGGAAGCCGGTTTCAAGGAAGATGTACCACAGGACGTGGAAGATCTTTTTTACCTGGTGTGCCTCTGGTGGACGGTCTCCGTGGCCCTTGTCCATCCCGACGTTGTTGGCTTTCCTACAGTCGGGTTTGGAGTTGGGATTATCCCTTGGCTCTTTGAAATGTCAAGTATCAGCACTTTCGGTGCTGTTTGACAGGCGATTGGCGCTCCTCCCGAAGGTCCGTCAATTTCTGCAGGGGGTGTCGCGGATGGTTCCGCCCTACAAGAGACCTCTGGACCCTTGGGACCTTAACATGGTCCTGGCGGCATTACAGAAACCGCCATTTGAGCCGCTGAGAGATGTTTCTCTATCTCGTCTGTCCCAGAAAGTGGTTTTTCTGGTGGCAATTACGTCTCTGAGGAGGGTCTCAGAATTGGCTGCACTATCGTGCAAGTCACCGTTTCTGGTGGTTCACCAAGACAAGGTAGTGTTGCGCCCACGGCCAGAATTCTTGCCGAAGGTGGTGTCAACTTTTCACTTGAACCAGGAGATTGTTCTCCCATCATTTTGCCCCGCTCCCGTTCATCAGGTGGAGCGCGACCTCCATACTCTGGATCTCGTGAGAGCTGTACGCATTTATGTGTCCAGGACCGCCTCCTTCAGGAGTTCGGATTCCTTATTTGTTCTCACGACAGGTCGCTGTAAGGGGTCCGCGGCTTCGAAGTCAACCTTGGCCAGATGGATTAAGGCTTCCATTCAAGAGGCTTACCGGTCTTCTGGTTTGCCTCTCCCGGTGGGATTGAAGGCTCATTCTACCAGAGCTGTAGGTGCCTCCTGGGCCTTGCGACATCGAGCGTCTGCTCTACAGGTGTGTCAGGCGGCCACTTGGTCCAGCCTGCACACTTTCTCTAAGCACTATATGGTGCATGCCCATGCCTCTGCGGATGCAAGTTTGGGCAGGCGGGTTCTCCAGGCGGCGGTTGCCCACCTTTAAAGGGAACCATGTGTTAGCCGTCTTGTTGAGGAACTCTTCCCGCCCTGGGGTATTGCTTTAGGACATCCCCATTGTCTGGGTCTCCCATTGTGATGACCAGAAAAAAGAGAATTTTGTTTACGTACCGTAAATTCTTTTTTCTTTAATCATCAATGGGAGACCCAGCACCCACCCAGTTGTTCCGTTGCATGTTTTGCATTGGCTCTGTTCTCTGTTGAGACAGTGTTTGCCGGGTTGTTGAACCGTCTGTGCACGGCATTCTTCCCGATGTTTCGGGTGTGGTTTATTTCCTCCTCGCAGCTTATGGACCAAACTGAGGATGTTCCCTGCGGTAGGGGTTTATAAGCGGAGGAGGCGGTGTCTACAAACTTGTAGTACCTAGTGTGACCTCCGGAGGGCAGTGCCCTAAACCCCATTGTCTGGGTCTCCCATTGATGATTAAAGAAAAAAGAATTTACGGTACGTAAACAAAATTCTCTTTTTTTTTAACCCCTGCCTTGCTGGAGCGCCGGTGCATGTATACTCTGCCACCACCACACATGCCTGTATACTCTGCCACCACCACACACACCTGTATACTCTGCCACCACCACAGACACCTGTATACTCTGCCACCACTACAGATACCTGTATACTCTGCCACCACCACAGACACCTGTATACTCTGCCGCCACCACACACGCCTGTATACTCTGCCACCACCACAGACACCTGTAAACTCTGCCGCCACCACACACGCCTGTATACTCTGCCACCACCACACACACCTGTATACTCTGCCACCACCACACACGCCTGTATACTCTGCCGCCACCACCACTGATGCCTGTATACTCTCCCACACCACAGATGCCTGTATACTCTGCCGACCACCACACACGCCTGTATACTCTGCCACCACCACCACACACGCCTGTATACTCTGCCGCCACCACAGACACCTGTATACTCTGCCGCCACCACACAACGCCTGTATACTCTGCCACCACCACAGACACCTGTATACTCTGGCACCACCACACACACCTGTATACTCTGCCACCACCATACACGCCTGTATACTCTGCCACCACCACACACGCATGTATACTCTGCCACCCACCACCACACACGCCTGTATACTCTGCCACCACCACCACACACACCTGTATACTCCACCACACACGCCTGTATACTCTGCCACCACCACAGACACCTGTATACTCTGCCACCACCATACACGCCTGTATACTCTGCCACCACCACCACCACCACACACGCCTGTATACTCTGCCACCACCACAGACACCTGTATACTCTGCCACCACCATACACGCCTGTATACTCTGCCACCACCATACACGCCTGTATACTCTGCCACCACCACCACACACGCCTGTATACTCTGCCACCACCACCACACACGCCTGTATACTCTGCCGCCACCACCACACACGCCTGTATACTCTGCCGCCACCCCAACCCTGTATACCTGCCCCACCACCACACACGCCTGTATACTCTCCCGCCACCACCACACACGCCTGTATACTCTCCCGCCACACCACCACACACGCCTGTATACTCTGCCACCACCACAGACACCTGTATACTCTGCCACCACCATACACGCCTGTATACTCTGCCACCACCATACACGCCTGTATACTCTGCCACCACCACCACACACACCTATATACTCTGCCACCACCACCACACACGCCTGTATACTCTGCCGCCACCACCACACACGCCTGTATACTCTGCCGCCACCACCACACCACGCCTGTATACTCTGCCGCCACCACCACACACGCCTGTATACTCTCCCGCCACCACCCACACACGCCTGTATACTCTGCCGCCACCACCACAGATGCCTGTATACTCTGCCGCCACCACCACACACGCCTGTATACTCTGCCACCACCACACACACGCCTGTATACTCTCCCCACCACCACAGACACCTGTATACTCTGCCGCCCACCACCACAGACACCTGTATACTCTCCCACACCACAGACACCTGTATACTCTGCCGCCACTACACACGCCTGTATACTCTGCCACCACCACAGACACCTGTATACTCTGCTGCCACCACCACTGATGCCTGTATACTCTCCCACACCACAGACACCTGTATACTCTGCCGCCACCACACACGCCTGTATACACTGCCACCACCACCACACACACACCTGTATACTCTGCCACCACCACCACACACGGCTGTATACTCTGCCGCCACCACAGACACCTGTATACTCTGCCGCCACCACACACGCCTGTATACTCTGCCACCACCACACACGCCTGTATACTCTGCCACCACCACAGACACCTGTATATTCTGCCACCACCACACACACCTGTATACTCTGCCACCACCATACACGCCTATATACTCTGCCACCACCACAGACACCTGTATACTCTGCCGCCACCACACACGCCTGTATACTCTGCCACCAACACCACACATGCCTGTATACTCTGCCACCACCACCACACACACCTGTATACTCCACCACACACGCCTGTATACTCTGCCACCACCACAGACACCTGTATACTCTGCCACCACCATACACGCCTGTATACTCTGCCACCACCACCACCACCACACACTCCTGTATACTCTGCCACCACCACAGACACCTGTATACTCTGCCACCACCACCACACACACCTGTATACTCTGCCACCACCACCACACACGCCTGTATACTCTGCCACCACCACAGACACCTGTATACTCTGCCACCACCATACACGCCTGTATACTCTGCCACCACCACCACACACGCCTGTATACTCTGCCACCACCACAGACACCTGTATAGTCTGCCACCACCATACACGCCTGTATACTCTGCCACCACCCACCACACACGCCTGTATACTCTGCCACCACCACCACACACGCCTGTATACTCTGCCGCCACCACCCACTGTTCCTAATTACCCTATTAAGCTCCCATCCGCCCCATACTGTTCCTAATTACTCTATGAAGCCCTCCACCTCCCCATACTGTTCCTAATTACCCTATAAAGCCCCCCACCGCCCTACACTGTTGATAATTACCCTATAAAGCCCCCTACCGCCCCATGCTGTTCCTAATTACCTTATAATGTACCTAATTATATATATTAATATTAATATAATATTATATTATATAATGTTCCTAATTGCCTTATAAAGCCCAGACCGACCCATTTTGTTCCTAATTACCCTATAAAACTTCCACCGCCCCATACTGTTCCTAATTACCCTATAAAGCCTCTCCACCGCCTCATACTGTTCCTAATTACCTTATAAAGCCCCCACCGCCCCATACTGTTCCTAATTACCCTATAAAGCCCTCCACCGCCCCATACTTTTCCTATTTACCCTATAAAGCCCCCATCCACCCCATACTGTTCCTAATAACCCTATTAAGCTCCCATCCGCCCCATACTGTTCCTAATTACCCTATAAAGCCCTCCACCGCCCGATACTGTTCCTAATTACCCTATTAAGCTCCCATCCGCCCCATACTGTTCCTAATTACCCTATAAAGCCCCCCACCACCCCACACTGTTGATAATTACCCTATAAAGCCCCCTATCGCCCCAAACTGTTCCTAATTATTTTATAACTAGCTGGGTGCCCGATGCACATGCATCGGGATTTTAGAAGAGCGAGTCTCTGAGTCGCAATGGCCGCTTCGCGGCCAATGCTTCGCGCTGCTAAGGCGACTCGCCATGCCCGCTGCGCGGGCATAGCGAGTCGCCTTAGAACTGCTCGCAATGGCCGCTGCGCGGCCAATGCTTCGGGCGTATCCACATGACCACGCTGACTCGCAGCGTGAGTGGACTCAAAAGGGGCAAAAAACCCATTCGCAATTATATAAAGAGAATTTTGTTTACGTACCGTAAATTCTTTTTTCTTTAATCATCAATGGGAGACCCAGACAATGGGGTTTAGGGCTCTGCCCTCCGGAGGTCACACTAGGTACTACAAGTTTGTAGACACCGCCTCCTCCGCTTATAAACCCCCACCGTAGGAGACATCCTCAGTTTAGTCCATAAGCTGCGAGGAGAAATAAACCACACCCGAAACATCGGGAAGAATGCCGCGCACAGACGGTTTAACAACCCGGAAACCACTGTCTCAACAGAGAACAGATCAAATGCAAAACATGCAACGGAACAACTGGGTGGGTGCTGGGTCTCCCATTGATGATTAAAGAAAAAAGAATTTACGGTACGTAAACAAAATTCTCTTTTTTCTGGTCATCATAATGGGAGACCCAGACAATGGGGATGTCCTAAAGCAATACCCCAGGGCGGGAATAGTTCCTCAACAGACGGATAACACATGGTTCCCTTCAAAGGTGGGCAACCGCCGCCTGGAGAACCCGCCTGCCCAAACTCGCATCCGCAGAGGCATGGGCATGCACCATATAGTGCTTAGAAAACGTGTGCAGGCTGGACCAAGTGGCCGCCTGACACACCTGTAGAGCAGACGCTCGATGTCGCAAGGCCCAGGAGGCACCTACAGCTCTAGTAGAGTGTGCCTTTAATCCCACCGGGAGAGGCAGACCAGACAACCGGTAAGCCTCCTGAATGGGAGCCTTGATCCATCTGGCCAAGGTCGACTTCGAAGCCGCGGACCCCTTACAGCGACCCATCGTGAGGACAAATAAGGAATCCGAACTCCTAAAGGAGGCGGTCCTGGACACATAAATGCGTACAGCTCTCACGAGATCCAGAGTATGGAGGTCGCGCTCAACCTGATGAACGGGAGCGGGGCAAAATGATGGGAGAACAATCTCCTGGTTTAGGTGAAACGTTGAAACCACCTTCGGCAAGAATTCAGGCCGTGGGCGCAACACCACCTTGTCTTGGTGAACCACCAGAAAGGGTGACTTGCACGAAAGTGCAGCCAATTCTGAGACCCGTCTCAGAGACGTAATCGCCACCAGAAAGACCACCTTCTGGGACAGACGAGAGAGAGAGACTTCTCTCAGTGGCTCAAACGGCGGTTTCTGCAGTGCCGCCAGGACCATGTTGAGGTCCCAAGGGTCCAAAGGTCGCCTGTAAGGCGGAACCACCCGAGACACCCCCTGCAGAAATTGACGGACCTTCGGGAGGAGCGCCAAGCGCCTGTCAAACAGCACTGAAAGTGCTGATACTTGACCTTTCAGAGAGCCAAGGGATAATCCCAACTCCAACCCCAACTGTAGGAAGGCCAACAATGTCGGGATAGACAAAGGCCACGGTGAGCGTCCACCGGAGGCACACCAGGTAAAAAAGATTTTCCACGTTCTGTGGTATATTTTCCTGGACACAGGTTTCCTCGCCCGATTCATAGTGGCAACCACTGTAGGGGAGAAACCTCTGGATGTCAGCAGCCAGGCCTCAAGAGCCATGCAGTCAATCTGAGGGCCCTGGAATTGAGGTGGAAGAATGGGCCTTGCGCGAGTAGATCTGCGCGTTCTGGAAGAGCCCACCGGTGTCCGCCTGACAGTTGCCACAGGTCCGGGTACCAAGACCTCCTGGGCCAATCTGGAGCCACTAGAATGGCCACTCTGCATTCTGTCCTGATCTTCCACAGGACCCTGGGAATCAGAGCCAGAGGCGGAAACACATATGGCAGCTGAAAGCTGGACCAACTCAGGATCAGGGCATCCGCCCCCAGAGACTGGGGATCCCAAGATCTCGCCATGTATTGGGACACCTGATGATTCAGCCGTGAGGCCATCAGATCCACGTCCGGAGTGCCCCATCTGCCGCAGATGTCCCGGAAGACGTCTGGATGTAGGGACCACTCTCCGGCATCTATCCCCTGTCGGCTCAGATAGTCGGCCTCCCAGTTCTCGACCCCTGGGATGTGAACTGCGGAGATCAGGCAGCCGTTTTCCTCCACCCAGACTAGAATGCGGTGGACTTCGGCGAGGGCCTGAGCACTTCTGGTCCCTCCCTGATGATTTATGTAGGCGACGGCCGTCGCATTGTCGGACTGTACCCGAATGGGCTGTCCTGACAGAAATTTCTGAAACGCTAGCAGCGCCAGATAGACCGCCTTGATCTCCAGCACGTTGATCTGCAACGCCGACTCCGACTGAGTCCAGAGGCCTTGAGCCCTGTGGTGCAAGAAACACCGCCCCCCAGCCCTTCAGACTGGCGTCGGTGGTCACCACTAACCATGACGGTTTTAGGAAGGACCGGCCCCGTGACAGGTGATGTGGCTGGAGCCACCACTGTAGAGAGTCCTTGGTTGGTTGTGACAGCGTCACCAGCCGATTCAGAGAGATCGTCCTCTGGTCCCATCTGCGAAGAATCTCCAGCTGGAGAGGACGGAGGCGAAACTGTGCGAACGGCACCGCCTCTATCGCCGCTACCATGCGACCCACCAGTCTCATCAATACCCGTAGGGATGACTGTGGCGACAGGAGGACATTCTGCACTCCTGATTGTATCGCAAGCTGCTTGGCTTGAGGTAGGGACACCAGGGCCGAGTCCGTGTGGAAGTCCATGCCCAGATATGTCAATGACTGGGTCGGAACCAGAGTCGACTTTTGAATGTTGATAAGCCACCCGAACTGTTCCAGAGACTTCATGGTCACCTCCAGGCTCACCCGACAAAGGTCTTCCGATGGCGCCCTGACCAACAGGTCGTCCAAATAGGGTATGACGGCGTGTCCCTGCGCATGCAGGAGAGCCATCATGGAGGCCATCACCTTTGTGAACACCCGCGGTGCCGAGGCTAGCCCGAATGGCAGTGCCACAAATTGGAAGTGCTCTTCCCCCACTGCGAATCTCAACCAGCGCTGATGAGCTGGTGCAATGGGGACGTGAAGGTAAGCGTCCCTGATATCGATGGACGCTAGGAAGTCTCCCTGTGACACAGCCGCGATCACGGAGCGCAGGGATTCCATGCGGAACTTCCGAACCAACACGTGACGGTTGAACAACTTGAGGTCCAAAACCGGGCGAAAAGAGCCGTCCTTCTTTGGGACAATAAAAAGGTTGGAGTAAAAACCCCTGAACCTCTCTTCCGTGGGCACAGGGACCACCACTCCGTCTCTGCGGAGCCCCTCCAACACCAGGTGAAAGGCCTGAGCCTTTTCTGGGGATGGGACCGACCGATGGAATCGGGGTATTGGTTTTGACGTCAGCTCTATCCTGTAACCTCTTGAGACTACGTCTCGAACCCACTGATCTTGAATGTGAAGAAGCCACTTGTCCTGAAAGCGAGACAGGCGGCCCCCCACCTGTGGGGAGGCAGGATGAGAGAGCGAGTCATGTCGAGGCGGGCTTGGGGGTGGCAGCCGCTGCCCCCGCCGGCTTCTTCTGACGACTCTTGGAACGCCACTGAGCAGCAGGCTTGCCCCCTCAGTCTGAGCGAGTGTGGACGTCGTTGATGACTGTGAACCGGAGCGAAAGGACCACTGCTTAGGGTTCCTTTTCACGGTGTACCGTGGCTTAGGCTTATTCTGCGGGATCTTAGACTCAGCAGAATCCTTAATCAATTTGTCCAGTTCGGTGCCAAAAAGCCTGTCACCAGTGAACGGAAGATTTTGTAAAATCTTCTTAGATGTGGCATCTGAGTCCCAAAGACGCAGCCACAACAGCCTGCGGATCGCAATTGCATTGGCCGAGGCCACAGCAGAGCGAGTGGCAGTTTCCAAAGATGCCGTCCTGGCATAATCCGCATAAGCTCTTGCCCTGTCGGTAAGTGCCAGGACCTCTGGGCTGGACCTAGCTAGATCAGAGATACCATCCAAACAGATAGTAATCGCTTGCAGGGTCCAGACCGCGGCAAAATTAGGGGCAAACGAAGACCCCACAGCCTCATAGGAAGACTTGGCGAGTTGCTCGACCTGTCTATCAGTAGCATCCTTCAATGAGGAGCTATCAGAGGCAGAAAACAAGGAGCGCGCAGCAATCCTAGTCATGGAAGCATCCACCTTGGGAGACTGCGACCATTCCTGGAGCGCCTCCTGAGGAAAGGGAAAGCGATTGTCCTTAGTTTTACGGACATAACGCCGCCCAGGATGTAACCTGGGAGCTTTAATCACCCTTCCGAAATTAGTGTGGTCCATGAAGGAGCCACTTGGTCTAGCCTCTGGCCGCAGCCATTGATAGACCTCCTTGGGGTGTACAGTCACCTCCTCAGGAGGAGTGACAAGACGCAATGTCTCATTGATGGAGGACACCAGATCCTCCACCCCATCTGGAGGTTCAGACATAGACCCGAGAGTAGAACCCCCATCATCTTCCTCACCATCAGAGGAACGCTCCTCCTCAGAGAGAGTCTGGAGCTCAGGAGAAGCCTCACGAGCTCGCTTAGGGGGTCTTACAGCAGAAGTAAGAGACCCCCGGGGGTAACTGGAAGGAGTAGCTGGGTTCTCCAGTCTCCTATGCAGTGCCTCCAGGGTTTGCGACATGGAGGACATCTGGGACAGCAGAGATTCATTGATCTTATTCTGCGTCTCCCATGGCCCTGGGATCACCTGAACCTCAGGGAATAATCCCGGGTTTGCAGACTCAGTAGTAGCAGACCGGGCCTCTGGGCGTCCGCAGTTATTGCAGGACCCCTCCACCAGTGTCCCGTTGCACGTAGCACAGGTAATGGTGGTCTCCGCCGCCTTAGCAGCATGCTTCCCAACTGAGGACATCTCCACAGTGAGGGGAATATAAGCCAAAGTTCACAAACAAACCGGGAAACCCGGTGGCTTACCGACCGCAGTAAAGCGGTAGGAGGAAGCGGTGTGTGTGTGTGACCTCCGCGAGTTCCGGTCTCCCTTGTAAGTGCAGACACGCGCTGCAGCCAGATCCCAGCCGGGAAGTGAAGGAGAAGATGGCCGCCGACAGTGAAGATGTGGGCGGAGCCAGGAACACGCGGGAAGAACACACAACACGCCCATCGGTGATGTCACTACAAGGGCTGCTTCCTCCTCCTCCAGGCTGCCTCAGTAATGGAGGTGCCAGAGCCCGCAGCGCGGGAAAAGAGTGTGAAATATCAGTACACACACACTCAGACTGCATGTACACACAAAACACCCGCAGTCTACGGCCTCAGCCCCTGTGACACACAGGGCGGTCAGCCAGGGTGACCCCAGCACAGGGTACACCGCCAGAACCGCGGACCCGAGGGTAACCGCGCGGTCTGAGTGTCATGACACAACAGTGACAGACACTACCCCCAGGCACAAAGGAGACACACCAGGTGCCTCAGTGCCGGTCCGGTCTGTAAGCACCTTTAGGGAGGCCTCGGACGGGGGTACAGCACCAGTCCGGAGTGTAAGCACCATTTAGGGAGGCCTCGGACTGGGCTGGCTCCGTCCGGTCTGTAAGCACCATTTAGGGAGGCCTCGGACGGAGCGGAGCTGTGCAAGGCTCCAGGCTCCCCCTTACC